>JAUMHL010000012.1:14915724-14956356 GCA_032362345.1 Sandelia bainsii | reverse complement strand
AAAGTACTGAAACATTGAACAGTTGGACATGTGCATTCAAAAGTTTAGGGAAGGTCACATTAAGTTCCCCTGTAAAGATTATAGTGCATTTTAGGTTCATCCTGAAATTTCACCCAAAGCCGAATATCTCTAACTTTTTGTGAGTAGTGTGTGTGTGTGTATATATATATGTGTGTGTGTGTGTGTGTGTGTGTGTGTGTGTGTGTATATATACCTATATGCAGCAAATTAGTTTTGAGAGAAACGTGATGCCACCTCAAGTACGTTTTTATCAACATAATGAGGAAATGCTTTTAATTAACATATCTGCCAAGACTTCACAAACAATACATTTAATTTGTCGTAAAGCATTTGAGCCATGTGGAGGGTTTACTTTATAAATATTAGACCAATATTTCTCCAACCTTAGCCAAAGTTGGGTAACTAGGGGTCAGGACGCAAACATTGGCCTAGTGTTTTGCAAGTCTGCCATCTAAGTCAAGCTTCCCAGGGCTTGTGTGTAGGACAAAAATATAGAACAAAGCATTTTTACACCCAAAAGAGTTGCAAGTGACAATAATATACACTACATAGTTCTTTAATATTCAGAGTCAGTAGGAGGGGTGCCACTTTTATACCAAAAAATCTAAATTGTGCCAGTTTTACACAAAGCTCTAGAGTGATATTAGTCAATAAATGGTCAGTTCACAAACTGATAATAAGTGTACTATTAATCATTAAATCAATCTGGGCCAAGTTTTCAGTCTTCTCATGAAAATTCTGCACCTCAAAGTCACAATTTGTGAGACACAAGTTCACACAATATAATGAGGTACATTCTAAGTTAGTCAGTAATGGTCTCTAAGATGATGATCACAAGACAGAAACCAAATTTAGAATGTGAAATAAAAATGTGATGATTGTGACAAGCTAATTGGCATTGGCAGTGTGTTACCATGTCTGCTGCATTTCTGCTTTGAGGGTCACAACACCTTATTTTCATTCTGTTTTAATTGTCTGATATACTGTGGTACAATGGTTATAGAACCATCACTTTTCATACCTTTTGGAATAACTGAATTTAAAAGCAGTTTACAATTCCAGCTTTTATCTACTTCCCACATTGATTTAATTCAATTTGACTTGACCTCATCCTTGGTGAGTGCACTTACTAGCATCATCTGCCCTGCTCATTGGCCTCCGTGGCTTTGTCATGTAATGTGCTTTGCGTCAGCTTTACGCCCGATTTGCTGTTCTGTGTAGCTCAGTGAATCTCCTCTGCCTATCGGAGCCCAAAGCTGGATACAGTTATGCTTGGTTTGGATGTGATCTGCTGGGACTGAAGGGGGCGATCAGAGGGCATACTCCCTTTTGCACACGGTGTCAGAGTTGTTTGTAGAAGTTTCACACATACTATGACAATAAATAATTAAATAGGCATGATTTTACAGAGATTAGGTTAAGGACTACTGCCATAAGGCATGTTGTGCAGAAGCATGCAAACAAACTAATACCAGACACACAAAGTGACTTAAAACAAGGCACAAAACAGATACTAAGGTACTTTCCTTAAAGCCATAAGCAGATACAGTAATCACACACAACATTAAAACCAAATATAATATTGCGTATTATTGTGTTACGTCCCCCTGTGCTGCTGTAACAGTTCTGACCCATCAAGCCATAGACTCCTCAGGACAGCAATGTGTTCATTAAGTTCTGTAAGTTGCGAGTTCAGGCTTCCATGGATCTGACTCCCATAGTGCATCCTGAAGCCATCTCCTCCCCAAGTAAAGGCACATGCACCCAGTCGTCCACATGATGCAAAAGAAAAAATTATTCATCAGACCAGGTCACCTTCTTACATTCCCCCATGAACCAGTTCTGATACTCACATGTACAGGCAGAACAGGCAGTTCCCGTGGTGGACACGGGTCAGCATGGGCACTCTGACTGCTCTGCTATACGCAGCAATCTGTGATGTGTGTTCTGAACCCTTTTGATTACATTTTTCAGCAATTTGTGCTACAGTAGCTCTTCTGTGGGTTCAGACCAGATGGACTAACCTTAACTCTCCACGTCAGTGAGGCTTGACCCATGACCCTGCCCTTCCTTGGTGCACTTTTTGTAGATATATTATAATGTGATAATCTGTGTTATTCACTTCACCTGTCAGTAGTTTCAGTGAAGTGGCTGATCATGTACGTACATACACACAGTACATTATTGTAGTAAATCGTAATCCAATAGAGCAACTTTCTTTTTCTATTTTAAATCATGATAAGTGAAGCCTATCTCTCCTTGCTATCCCTTATCCCGCAGGGATCTGAATCAGAGAATAGGAGGGAGATTACAAGAGTGAAGAACTGATAGAGGAGACAGAAGCGAAAGGAATTATACAGGGGAGAGAGTTAAGGGAATAGAGAGAGTAAGGCATGAACAGGAAAAATAAAGAAAGAAGGACTGAGGTGTTGCTATAAGGAGCTCATTCAGTGTGCAGAAATATAAAGAGAGTGGTTATGAGCCTGCACATCCTTATACAAATTATATTTAAACACTGGTGACAGGCTGTAAGGGAAATATCTGGAAAGTGCTATGATGGTCAAATCAACACAAGCTTATTGGATTGTTTGTAGATTAGAGCTGACCTATGATAGGACCAGTGTTAGTCTTTTAATGGGTATTGATGTTCTATCTTATTGTACACGCACAGACACAGACACATACTCACCTAAATGTTCCCATCTTTTTATTGTCACATCTCTAAAGTCATTTTCTGATACTATGAGATCATCCGGCAGGGTGCCCTCTGTAAAATAAAACCACATTTTCATAACCTCATGTGAGCAGCAACAGCCACCCACCCAGAGGGATGTAATTAAACGTAAGCCAGTGGAGCGGATATGTGCGGCCGCTTGTTGTTCGGTTCATAAAGGCACGATGCTGCAGCTGTATGTTGAGGCTGCAGAATCCACTCCCACAGAAACAAACATGACCTCTGACTTTTCCTGCTGATGACAGGCCAGTGAGATCACCACAGTTGCCTCTTGTGGCTCACGCTGTTTCCTTTCAATAGCAGAAGCCATAATGAAAATAATTCCATTTGCGTCACTGCACTCTCTCTGTAGGATATTAACTCGGCAAAATTCCAGTCCATGTATTGGTAATCTGTATATATTATAGATTTTCTTGTTTATACAGCATGCTATTTTTTGCTTGTGTCTTACAAAAAAAGACTAACTTGAACATCAAATCATATGACATCTTATATGTAGAAGGGGTTAATTGTAATGATAAAACCTTAGAGAATTATCAACCAACCCTGCAGTTTTCATCAGCTCCACAATGCTTTAAACACATTATTTTGATTTTTCTGGCCCATCATTCGTGGTTGCAGTTCAGTCTCTTTAGGTAACATCTGGTAGCTTTATTCAAAATTCAAATAAAGCTTTAAAAAAACCCACTATTTTTTAACCTCCTTCCAGAAGGCAGAAGCAACTCGACAAAAACAAAACATTTATCTGTCTCAATAATGTCCCAGATCTTTAGCATTTTTCTAGAAGCAAAAATTTTTTTTTATTTTATTTAAAAAATATCAAATATGTGTCTACTGTTGCTTTATATATTAAAACTTAATTTCACAATACACAGGACAATCAAAAGTGTCTTTCTGTTTTTTAAAGACATGTGACATGTCTCTTAATGCTCTAGAAAACAAAAAAATGATAAATAGTCTTATTAATCTTCTGTCATTTCAACCACTTAGCCATGTATTATATCAGGCTGACAAACTAAAAGTAGGCAGTCAAAGTTAACACTTGGCTGGTGAACGTAATGGAGCATTTAGCAGCCAAGGAACTAGGTATTTGTTTGTTGCTGGAGAGAAAAACAGAGCTACAGTAAAAGACTGAATGAATGTTTGACTTAACTTTCCTTAGGTGAATGAATGCCATTAGTGCTGTTATTATGACTTAGGGTAAGTGAATGCTAACGGTGCTTGTATTTTTAAATAAGGAACTGTGTATAGAATCACATTATCAGATGATTAATGATGAACTATACTCAATATAGTACACAATACATTTTCTAATAATGTGATTTAATAAGTGAATAGTGCCCCTTTATAATCAATAAAAATAATGGAAAAACTTGGGACAAGTCATATAAATCATTATTATACATCACCGTGCTTCGGTTGGACACATCTCAAGCTTTATTTCATTTGGGCAAATAGAAAGCTTTACCAAGCCATCATGTCCTGGTTACAGAGGCTTCAGTTAATCTTCATTTGATTCAGTGATTATTGTACTGAGTTGCACTGTGACCTTGCTGTTGTTTTGTGTCCCTGCAGGATGATGGTGTTCGGAGTGCTGACGCTGATCTTGAGCTGGACTTCTCTGGGAGCTGACCTGGCTACAGCAGTGGTGAGCTGCTTCAGTCCCTCTCCCCTGACAGTCTAATCCAATATAAACTACCATAAAGTAGTATTTACTAAAGTCTTATCATGTTTGACAGTGATAATAAATTGCTTCTACTCTACGTACACTGCACTTGAAAAAAGTCTTTTAGTGTACAGATGTAGGGGAGAATAGATGATGGAGCACTGCTGTACATTGACTTGTGCATGTATACCTGCCTGAATGTATTTGAATGCATTTTATAAGTCTGCAGTGTGTCATTACAACAGGATGGCTAACAACTTTAGAGCTGCCAATTTGTTGCATTTACATTGAGTTTTTTCTCTCAAAATTTAGCTGCACAGCCTCTAATTAACAATGATATTACCCTCTCTCGATTTGGTACTTTTGCTGTTGGCTCCCCTACAGTTGCTGAATGTAATTCACTTTTACACAATTGTTGTAAATGCCTGTCATGCTTTAAACCCCTTCTTACATGTGCATTTGTGTAGAAGCTGAAGCTGCTACTGAACCGTTTTATTAAGTCTGTTTCCCCATTGAAATGTGTTTCTCCTTACACTGATGCACCGGTTCTCTGAATTGCACTCACAAACATTCACTCATTACTCAGTAGTTGTGTCCATGCTAGAAAGCGTTACACAGTTCTCGTTGAGGTCTACTGAACTGGACTATAGTTACGTAGTGTAGTAACAGATGATCCAGTCATTCAGTGGCAATGGCCTTATAACAAGTCAGTGTGCCGCCAAAATGGTGAAGCTGTGTAAAAAATTTTATATATTGGGGCTTTAATAGTTGTAAAGAATGAGTGAGCTAGAAAGAGAGCTTACAGCCATGCACAGTCATCTAAAAAAGGTGCTAGCACCTGATCTGAGATTCTTGTGATCCTAGTTTGTCTATCACCTCATGCACTTCAGATCTCTGCCATCAAACAGCACACCTCTTAAAATAGACTTGCAAAAGAACAAAATCCCAAACCCACAGCTTGTCAGCATTATTATACAAGCCTGAATAACTTTATTCAAGTCAAGTTTGTAATCCTAATAAGTGAATCATTTCAAGCCAAACAACAATTTAAATCACCTAGAGCAGGAGAATCAATATGATATGAGAAAATAGAAACATTTAAAAGAATGAATATGAGATGGATGAGCGCTGGTGTTTGACTTACAGGCCTGAGGCATGTGTGTTATTTCTCAGGTTTGCTGTTGGTTGTTGTGTTTTTACTTGGGGCTGGAAATAAGTTGGAAATAATGAACATTGGGTAGAAAGCAGAAACAACAAATTCTCTAGTCTCTAGTTTAATCTCCATTTTAAAATCCTCTAGTTTAAAGTCTCCACTCTCTATGATGCTCTACAATTTCATGGTGCAGTCGTTAGATATCAATGCCATGACACACAGGAAAGCCATGGCTTAATGTACGGTTATGTTTTAGGGCTCTTCTGCTGCATCTGGCATGATGTGGCTTGAATCTGTGCAGGGCACAATGAAATGTCAAGACTTTTCATCAAGGAATTCTGAAACATACTGTCCAGTTTCAGAAAGCTGACAAAGATGTAAGGTTGACCTAAATCCTTTTCTACTTCTCTGTGGAACATGGATATTCAAACCAAATGTCCAGACTGTGGCCGTAAGTTACCTACCAAAAAAAAAGTTTGGCTGAAGGATGGCGTTTTCAGGACAATTAAATTTTACTGTAACCCATTGATTAATGCAAGTGGGAATTGTTGCATGTAGGAAGCACTAGAGAAAAGGACATTCTACCCTTTGGAGAACATGAATGTCTTGGCCCAAGTGTTTCTCAAGGGCAATTTCTGATCTAGCTTGACAAAAAGTTGGCATCAAAAGAATTGGAAATGATCTTCTGCAGACTGAAGCCATAACAAATTTGATCATAATCTTGCCAGTAGTTGATGGGATATTTGAAATTAGCCATGTTCTACTTGATGAATGGCTTTATGGAGATTTCTTTACAAAAAAAGATCATTCTTACATTTTGTCGTATGTTATGTAACCTGCCTTTTAGTGGTGTTTGACTGAGGTGAACCCTGATTGGACTGTGTGGTTGACGTCCATTGAGCCTTTTCTCTGCTTGAGAGCAAACACCACCACAGCTCAAAAAGGCCTTGTAATTGCTCAGGGAGAGAACAAAGCAGCCACATGAACAATCTGCACTAACTCCTCACCACATTTCTACATGTGAATAAATGTGTTTGTGTTTATGTAGTTGTGTTTTCTCACTTTTGTGTTACAGGTTTATTTATGTGTGTTCCTTATAGGAACATAGAAACAGAAAAATAGGAGAGTTCATAATCTGCTTGTACTTTGTGACTCAGTGTGTGTCTGCATACTGCACATTGTCTGCACAACTCCAAATAACAAACGGCACATAGACATTAAATGCAATACTCTGTAGAACTGCATTTTCATATTATTTGAGATATTTGAATTTCTCAGAGCCCAAAGTGATGCCTTCAGATTGTTTTTTTTATCCAACTAACAGTCCAAAACTCAAATATAATGATTTTTAAATGGTATAAATCAGAGAAAAGTAGCAAATCTTGACATTTAAGAAGCAGGAACCAAGGATTTTTTAATCCATTAACCATTAGTCCGATTGTTTCAGAATATTGGCCTCCGTTCCTGTGACTCAATTTCCTGTGTTTTTATATGTATGTATAAATGTATTTATTTATTTTTCAGAAATGATGGAACCCAGACTCCTGACTTGTATAATAGAACATTAATACCACCTGGTCATATTAATGCTGTGGTGCACAAGGATCAGCGTGGACCCTCTGTGTGTTCTGACACCATTTGATCATGTTTACCGCTGTTCACCACAACATTAAAACTGTTAAGGTTCATCTGTGCATGAGCACCATTCATGCATTTATTTTTTCACAGTCATTTGGACAGGCTCTCAGGAGCTTGAGACTGTAGCAAACACTGGACATATCATCAGTCCTGGCAGGCCTAAAAGAAATTGACATTCACTCCTTTGGGCAACTCTGTACATAAACTGCTTTTAATGGTTTCAAACTGTTGAGAACATAGCAGCATCTGCGGGCGCTTACTTTATACAGCCCGAACACACTACTGCCATGTGAACACAATAATAGTCTTTTCCCCGCTCTCGCCGACCTCCTCCACTCTGAGTTTCTCAGGGTTGAACTCATGAAAATGTATTTTGCCACTGCAGCCAGGCGGCTGTGTCCCACTTTAAATGAGTGTGGTTTCTGTGCGCTAATGATGTCAGACAAACCTGCATGCCAGTGCAGTATATGAAAGTGTATCTGTTTGTCTTCCTGAGGATCTTTGTGTGTGGCTATAGTGTGGTTGCAGGTGTGTAACAGATGTTTTTGTGTGTGTCCAACGTTTTTGTGCCCGACAGACAAGATGTTTATGTCTGAATGTGAATCTTTAAACTGTGTGTGTGTTTGTGTGTGTGTGTTCACAATAAATGCATAATGTATGCTCCTCTTCCCAGTACTCTTAATTAAAGACAGTGGGTAGTCAGGACTTTGCATTCTCTGAGATTTGCTGTTTTCCCTTCAGGAATTCTAACAAACTTGATCCTGAATTGCACAGCTCCTTGGTATCTCTTGTTTCTAACAAACTAGCTCGGCTTGCTTTATCTCATCTATGTGTGTGGGGCTCATTAGTGTACCCCCCAGAGAAGGTTAAGCTACACGCAGCATGTTTGTCCTGAGCTCGGGGGAAATTTAGCATTCAGACAGCACAGTTCATAGGAGATGGCAGCTCTTCACTTTTGTTATTTTGCTAAGGCAGGTTTCTTGTTAGCACTGTGCTGTAGAGTGAAAGTAGTTGTAAGTGACAGAATTGAAAAGCATTCCTGTCTAGACACGTTTAAGTGGATTATAGGAGCAGTTTGTCCATTTTATTTTCTTATTTTTTGTGAAAAGTGATGAAGATGATAGTCATACTATTATCAAAAAGATTTTAGGAGTATTAATGAAATACTAATGTCAAATAGAAAAGCTAGTATTTGACACTGAATCATTCCTTCTCTGAATATCAATTTGCTTTTTGTTCTTTATTTATATTTCTGTATGTATGTTATATTGTTTATTTCAGGGTACAAGTGATTTCTGTGTGTCCCCTGACAAGTACCTCATGAGCCAAACAAAGGGTATCATCGGTGCTGGTAAGCTTTAGTTTTTTGAATAATATCACTAGTGTTGCATTAATGGAGTTGTAATAACAAAAGCATTAAGCTATGACCATGACACTAATTGTGTTCACTTGAAGTATAAAATGATGGTTAAAAAACGTTCTTCTTCTGTTTGTGTTTTTCACAGATATTATGCATTACTACCTTTACTGCAACCAGACTCTCTCCAACCCATTCCAGCAGGTAAGAAACATGTCCAATGTTTATGCTATGTTTTTTGTTGTTGTTTTTTACAGGTCATGAAACATTTACATGTCAGGGGTAAACCTAGAATTACTGCATTGTGGTTGTGTGCCTCCTCCAGCTAGTGAAATGGTTATTTATACACATGTTTGTCCAGACTCATATTCCAATAAGTTTATGCATGAGTCCAAATGGACGTATGTGCCATATGTAATGAAATTCCCCCAAGTGTTTCTGAGAGATAGCATTAGTGACAATGGGACATACATGAGGTCACAGTGACCTTGACTTATCCCCTTTGGTCAAAATCTCTGCAATTATTAAGTACCATGTATAATATTACAATTTGATACCCAACACTACTAAGTCTAATAATTAATCGGGGGTATCTGCAAAATCATCACTACAGCTCTGCACCTACATTACATCAAAACAAAAAAATTAAAGCAGATCCTAACTACAGATACATAGAATACTAGAATATAATCATGTAGAAAATAGAGACAACAGTTTACCTAAATGTCTAAAAACTTAAACTTTTTAGCCAAATTTTGCTCAGTTTGAACTGACTTCAAATGTCTATACATCTTTCGAATTCAATAAATCAGGGCTAGTTGGGGATTTGATTTGATTTCTCTCCTCCTCAAGCCTCATCTTTGTCAAACTCTTTGTCTCTGTCCAGCCCTGTCTCTCTGATTTATATTCTAACCTCACAACTCTATCAGAACAGTTAGAAAATTGCGGCGCATCCAACACTCCCGCTCTGCCACCATTATTTTTCTGTCTTCCTCTGTGCCTGTATGTCTTGATTCTTTGGCATCAAGCAAACAAGGCAGAAAATGCCAATGTGATCCGAAAGCCGCCAAGAGACAGGCTCTAAAATTGCAGATCAAGTAAAGCAATTTGGTAAATCTTCCCTCTCTTCTGAAGTTCTGTGAGGGTACTCCTCAGAGAAACAGCAGGAGCTTTAGGTCACATCACTGACTTCACCGCTGACATCAATCAGTAGTAAAGTCAATTTCAGTGAGCTCTGGCCCAGTGGATCTCAGATCTTATTATCTGACTGTCGTAGACATGCCCCCAGGATAACAAGAGCACAATAACAGAGGGCAGACAACTGTCACCCCTCCTGGTAAACAAAGTCAGCACTCTTTTCTCTGCCACACATAAACCCAACAGGTGCAAAGTTCACAAGCAAGCTGGCAGATACAGGAATTTGCACTCATGGCAAACATACAAGCTCTCTGTCTTTCACTTTCTCTCTTAACATCTCTCTCTGTCTCTCTCTCATGTATTCTCAGCCTGAACTGCAGCGGTGCCCTGTAGTTCTACCCTCCGTGCCCTTGTTTTTCATTGCTCCAGGCATCACTCCTGCTTCAACTCTACTTCCTTCCACAACTCTTCCTCTATTTTTATCATTGTCATCTCCTCCTTTCTTACTGTCTTCCTCCATCCACTTTCTCTGTCCTATTTTTTTTTACTTTATTTGGCTCAGAAGAAGCTCACTCAAGCTAAAGGAAAATAGTCAAAACTGATCAGTCCATTACATTCTGCAGCACAGAGCAGTTTGACCACAGACAAAAATGTTAGATCAGAGGAAAGCAATTACATTTATAGATGGCTGAGGTAACTGAACATATCCTGTTTCAGTTTAACATTATGCCACAGACCCGGGGGCATCCAAGTTTCACTTGTTAAGACATAATTTTACTCTGGAGATATGGGATTCAATTATGGTTATGCTTGAATATAAATTTTTTTAAAAGCCACAGAGCAGACAGTCTTTCACTCAGGTAGGAAGTGTTAACTAGTTATATTGTGCTGAATGTGGAAGCTTCTTTTGCCCCCTGTTGGTGAGAATATAAATCTACAAGACTGCTACGGCCAAGTCAAACTAAATGCTTTAATGAATGCACTGATATATTTTAAAAAATAGTTCACTGCAAATAATGTGTAATTTTCACAGAGTAAGATTTTTTTAATTAAAAAAACCCATTAATTTTACAAGTCTAACTAAAGTAACACCGACTCCAGCTAGTAAGTAAGCCGCAACTGCATTCCAACCAGCTTAAGTAGTTCTTTTGTCTTTTGACTTTGATTTAGTTTTAGCACATAATAAGCCAGGTCAATCTTTTAATAATGGAAAAAAAAACTAACATGAGATATGGTAAACTAGTCTCACTAAGACCTAACTGGCTTAAAAGTCATAGATGTAGAAATAGAGGAATGCGATGGTTTGTTTTTCTTTTTAGGGTTTTTTTATTATATTTTTACACCAAGATTTCTTTCTTTCTAGAAATGTGTTGAGGATGTGATGATTGGCGCAAAAAGACAAGAGTTAGTTTTACTACTTGGCCATCACAAACACTGGCCAAGTGTCCTTCAGAGATCTGTAAAGTCTATGTGTTTTGTTTTGTTCATGCTGTTCTGAGGTCTTTTATACATGTTAATGTTGTGAAACACCTTTTTATTTGATTTTTAGAATTTCATATTGTGAACATGTGAATTTTGGAGAGAGAAAAAAGGATCCATTGTGTTCATTGTGCTTCCATGCTGTTGCATCTGAGTTTTTGAAAGGACACAATGTCTGCATATTCTTTTCAAAAACATGGACATCATTTTACAATAGCTGCATTCACAGCCTTGAGAACCTCTCTTTACAACGCTGTATGCAGAATCTTCAATCATGATTCTCCCTCAAGACTCCATTTAGATCAATGCTACTCTTCATTTGAATGCACTTCACTTTCCTTTTTGCAGCCTCTGACCATCTTCCAGAGGTCCCTGACCACCATGCAGATCCAGATCCAAAGTCTACTCCAGTTTGCCGTGCCTCTCTTCCCTACAGCTGAGGTATCTCACACAAACACCAAGCTATTCACCTAGCAACTCTTGTTCTGCAGTATAAAGGGTTGAATTATTTTAGGAGTGAAGTATTTTTCAGTGTTACGGTGACCTCTCCACAGAGAGACCTACTGGGTATCCAGCAGTTGCTCAACTCCTCGGAGGCCAGTCTGCACCAGCTGACTGCCCTGCTGGACTGCAGGGGGCTCAACAAGGTTTGTTCACAGCATCCTAATTGGCATCAGAGCAGCACAACTAGGTCAACAGGAGAGTAAGTGGCCATGCAGGATTTCAGCATACAAGTGAAAGTGGAACTGAGAACAGAGTAGAACAAGAAACAACAGAAAGAAGTTCAAATTTAACAAGAATATCTTCTTTAAAATGTGTTTTCATGGCAACGTGTGTGTCCTGCATTGTCTGACTTGTACAGTGTAGCTTGAAAATATGGTCTGAATGTGCATGGTATGAATGAAATTATTCTTGGGATCGACACATGATACTGCACTATGTGCTTTTTCATCTTGGATTCAAACAGCTGGAGTCTGCGTTTACTGACAAACTGCATTTACCATTTGTTTGTGGTTACAGTGTGTTTTGCATTTAACCTCTGTAGGACTACCTGGATGCGATGGTGGGGGTGTGCTATGATGGGGTGGAAGGTGTGCTCTATCTCTGCCTCTTCTCTATCCTGGCAGCCTGTGCCTTCACTGTCATGCTGTGTGCCATTCCCAGGGCATGGAGACAAATTGCCTGCAGGTCAGTTCAGTTTACTCTCTGCTTGTCTGCCTGCCTGCCTGCCTGCCTGAGTGCCCTCATTTCCTCATTCTGCACCCATCTCTATGCAGCATCACATATTGTACTGTATGAGCCAATTCATGCATGTGTGAGTGAATATTTTGGACAATTGTACAAGCCCAGATGTTTTGGTACAACTGTAAATTCTGTTTTGTGAGTGCGAAGTGATGGACTACAAAATACTTCCTCAAAGTGGCTAATGTAATTAACTGTGTTTTCTGTGTGCTTTGTTTTTGTTAATTTGAACAACTTCATTTTAAAGCACCATAAAGTTTTTTTAAGCGAGTAAAATATTAAAATATACAGTAGTTATATTATGGCTAGTGCTCATAGTTTTTCATTCATTTGATTAATTCCCTGTGTTTCAGGCAGACTTGGTAATCCATCATAATGGATTTCAGCAATTTACCAGCCTAATTTCTTTGCCAGTTGCCCTGTATTTTCATCATGTAGTAATGAACATGTGAGCAGTAGTTGTTTTGAAAAGACGCTCTGACTCTCGAGATGTTAACTAGCTTTTTTTAGCACAAGAAACAAATTCACAGTCTTGCTCCCAGCCATATTACCCTACATCAAAAACACAAATTTGTCAGAAATGGTGATGATATCTTGCCTGTAATGGATCAAATGTGCCAAGAAAATTCTAAACTTCTATAAGCTGATGTTCATATTGTTCAGTAGGTAGGAAATTAAGTCAAAACCTTTCTGACTCTGACAACATTGAACATTAAGTAGTTCCTTTTTACTATTAACATGTCTTATCAGTATTATGGTGAGAGTTAAGAACTGTATATAAAGACTGGTTGATAAAGTTCTCCAGAGGACATCAGTAAGAATGCATGTCATGTGCATGTCTCTATCAGCAGCTGTGGACCAGTTGCTTAAGCAGTCAACCATGAAGGCAGTTGTTTGACTCCTGGTTCCCCCTGTGGGCAGCGGGGAACCACTGCGGTTCTGATTGGCTGAAAAGCAATCAGCATCAGTTGATAGTTGTCATTACTGCTATCTCTCAGAAACGCTTGGGGGGAGTTTCATTACGTGTGGCACACATACTTGGACTCATGCATAAACTTATTAGAATATGAGTCTGGACTCATATAATTGGATTACTGTGACGATAAAACTTGATGATGACATGATGACTCTTAGGCACTTTTCACGTTTAAAGGTTTCTGATGAATAAGGTAACAATCTGGCCTGGTCTGCTGATGTTTGTCTTTGCTACTAGGGAACGAGATTACGACGACATAGACGAGGAGGACCCATTCAACCCACGGGTGAGAAGGACAGGCTCTCAGAACCCCAACCACACCAACATGCACAGCTTCTGCAGCTACAGCAGCAGCATGGGCAGCCAGAATAGCCTGCCCCCGCCTGCCCCGGCTGTCTCCAACGCCCCCATGTCTGAGTACATGTGAGTGAATGGACATTATGTGTGGAGCAAAACATTTATAACTCCCACAGCCTTTGAATACTTCTCTCATTCTTTCTCAGGAACCAGACAGCTCTGTTCGGGGGAAATCCACGCTATGAGAATGTGCCTCTGATAGGACGAGGTTCTCCACCCCCTTCGGTGCGTTGGGTCCCAGAGGCCAAGTCCTTCCTATGACATCACTTCCCACTGAGCTCAAAGACAGATATAGCCTTTAAAGCACCTGGAATTTTTTTCATATTTAGTCAGGCGACCGCCTTTCTTAAATCTCACCTATAAATGTTAAGTTATATAGTATATATAACAATATGTCTTTGATTGAATCAAGTTTTTGAAGGATTTCTTAAAAGTATTCCATCTTAATACTTGTTATTTGTATACCGTGCCTTTTTCCGCACTCCTTAACTTACAAGAGGCTAACTTACTGTACCAAAGCAAGGAGAGGAGAAGTAATGCCGTTAATATTTAATAACAATGTGAACATCACTTAGCCTCTCTCAGGCCAAATTCCCAAGAGGAAGTGACACAGGTCTCAACCAATAAACTCGCTCACTGCTGACACTAAATGTTTTCTTCCTCGCTGAATAAATTCACCCTTGCAGGGCCGCTTGTCTCCTGTCATGTGAAGCTGATAAAAATAGAAACATTATAGATAAAAATTTCATTGTGCACAGACTTTTAACAGCTGCTGAGTACATGTGTGATGATTTTCTACTTTTCATGTTAGTCTCATCACATTTCTTTTTTGTAGATGAGCGTATTAAGATTAGTTCCTGCTTTTATGTCAGTCATCATTCTCATTAGCCTCCAGTCTGTAGTAACAACTAGACTATTAACAGAAAATATAATGTGCTTTGCCTTCTGACTCTTTTGCTAATTAATACCAGCATATCATGTATAATTAAATTGTCCCTCATGACTACAGCTGTACAGCATCATGCAGTCGTCTTCAGCTAACAGCTTCTTTTATATATTTTTTTGTTTGTTTGTCGTGTGTGTGTTTGTTTGTTTGTTTGTATCTTTCATTTCTATATTTCCTCTTTTTTAAATCAACTTATGGAGATATACTCTCAGCAGTATAGAAACAGAGTAAGTCTTTTCAACTCTTCCTCTGGATTAAGTCCTTCACTTTTCCTCTATTGTGTCTCTGTCTTTTACCTATCCTTCACATGACATTGTCTTATTGTTTGGATTGTGTGCAGTTTTCCTGTTGGGCATGGCTTTGTAATCACACCTTTTTGTCCTCATTCCAAGACGGTGTTAGTTTGGTTAGTGAGAGAAGTCTGCCCCCGGTGTTCACAGGGTGGTACTGTAATATTTCTGGACTTCCTCACACTTAGCTCATGTGCATGCAGTCCTGCTCCAGTCACTGAGTTCTGTGGCTTGTATTGCCCCAAGGTGTTTAGTACCAGATGTTTTACAGTACTACACTGACAGACCTAGATTCACACTTACTGTTAATTTCAAAGCACTTAAAATGAGCTAATGGTACTATAAATTATTTGTTTGAGCAAACTCTAGTTTGGGTTTGTTATGTATGCACTGAGTAAGGTTAGTAGGTATGAATTAAAGGAAAACTCCACTGAAATACTCAGGTATCAGGTGAATCTATAAGTGCTCCTTCATAGAAGATGGTAACTGTAATCAACTTGGATGGACAGCAGTTCCCACAATTCCAGCTGGGTGGTGGTTGTCATTTTTAGATATTGGCGCCAACACCTGAGTTTCAGTATTGATGGCAAAACAATTGAGCTTTTTAATATTCATCTTTTTCTAGTTTCTTTTAATTAATAAAAACAAGAAGAAATCCCAAATGTCAAAAGCAAGCATCCATAAAAGATGAAAATTTGTAAAATTAAAATGTTGTTAATGCAATAAATAATTCAAGGCATTTGATGCCAGATTCTGTTACTTAGTGCTATTTGATACTACTGCTAACATATTTGGACAAGTATTTAGGTTCAGTACTCAAATATTGTTAAAATACTTTCCAGCATAGATCCAGAATTACATTGTACTGCTAAATGTGTCACAGTATTCTTGCAGGGCACTGAGCTGCATGTTAAAATTGTGTATATATACTAGATAAGTGTATTATGCTGCAGAAGTATTTCTTCTTCTTTTCTTTAATGCTGGGTCTCTAGGAATAAACCATTGCAACTGATGTAAATCCAATTTGACTACACCAACTTTTCAAGTCTTGAGAGAGTGAAAATTAAATAATGATATATTCTTATAGGACAGATTTTCAGTGGACTATTCCTTTAAGCTCCACATGACATTTTCTGTTATTTAGCTGATGATTATACCTGTGAAATCTCAGAATCAGCCTGTAATGTTTTGTCTGTGTGCGTCTTTGTGTTTGTCTTTCCTCCACAGTACTCCCCCAGTATGAGGGCCACCTATCTGTCCATGACCGAGGAACAGAGTAGACACTTTGGGAACGACTTCCAAGCATAGACTTCTTTATCTGTTCCAGGAGGGAAACAGCATCAGACGCACCCAATAAGACAGTAGTATGTGGCTGACAGTTTAACATCTACCATTTGTCCAGGACTCCAGCCTATCTGGTCTCAGAACAATGGAACATATCTGTACTGTTCTCTGTGTGTTGCACACTTGTAAATGATAAATCACACTTTTCTGGCCCCAGTCCTAGGCCCAGGGGGACTTTCTAAAAATTTCTCGCCATGTGCTGTCAAATTTAACTTGCTCTTAATCTGTTGTGTTCATTCACTACTTGAAACTATTTTCTTTAAATGCCTCGTTGATGTTTTAAAGCAGAGATTAGACCGTCTATTTGTACACTGAGTCCTTCAAGTAAAATGTGTAGATGAAACAGATAATAACTATGAAGAAACAGCTAATGGGAGCAGCTTTGAGGATTGCTTTCTCACTACAGTAATTTAAAAAATGCATTTGTATCCTGTTAAAAGAGATGTTCATTCTAAAACCCTTCAAATATTTGATGCAGATGTGTGTTTTACTTTGGGCAACTTACATTCAGGTCTCCAAAGAGGAAAATGTGAACTTGACTGCTGATGTACATGGCAAATTATTATTTTCTGTGTCACGCTTCATGCTTGATATCTGTGAAGCACAAACCCAGCACTAGCAGCACACAGTGGGAAGTACTGTTGACGTATAATTTATTTACATACGTACGTACAGATTTGCCCGCGGGTGAAGCTTTATGTTTGTTCATCTCCAGAGACGAGACTCCGAGTCCACAGCTTCTGTAAATAAGTTGGACAGTAACAGACATTTGTCTTATTCTGATTAGATTTTGTGTAAACTATGTGCCATTTTTATATATTTTTACTAGTTTTCTGTGGTGGTGTCACAGATCACTATTTTTTGTACTTTCTAAAAGGCCATTAACTCATGTTGTCTGCATACCTAATCCAACTAATACAACAGAGTTACGAACCGTAACGAAGCTGTGCTGCTCTAACCGTGGTTGATGAAAATATTCAGGTAATTACTTTCGTCACTTCAAACACTACATTTGTATTGACTAACAGTTATTTTCTGTAGACATTTATTACATGCAGTTGTTGATTAATTATTTTTATTAAGTGTTTCAGCATGTTATAGTGTACAGGCACTGAGAGTGGTGCTTAATTTTGTGTGTGACCCCAAACGTCAGGGCCTCATTGTGAGTTGAATAAACCAGTTTTGAATACAACTTAATATGTCTTCATTTTGTAGTTGGGTGTTAAGACCAAACACCTGAACAATCAACGGGATTCCATAACATCCTGATTATAGTTTGTTTGGCTTATTTATTTGTTTTATTCACTCTATTTTGTATTTATTGCCCTCTAGTGGTTGCCTTTTCTAGTTTTAAACTTTCAAACATTATAGCATTCATTTAGAAAAATTATAATAATTCGTTTTACCTTTAGATGTCTCTGTGACTACTTACTCTACATACAGCCTCACAGACCTGCTAGCATTACTGTAGCATTACTTACTCCCTTTTTTCAATAAATCTTATATTTTGGTGCTTTTCCTTTGTCGTAGAATCTGTTTATATCTGTCCTGGTTCAGTTACTGGTGTTGAATAAAGCGACAAGCAACCTGTCAGGTGGTCATTCGTGCAGTGGATTGCATGTGCATGTTTACAAAACAACATCATAGTAGCCTAGATTATGAACAATAATCTATGAGAATGAGATATTCCAGGTTATAAACATAGGAAGAACTTGATTCAGATGCTGCCAACAGACCTGAGCTTCACAACCTTTGAGTTGTCTTAAATCATAAATTAACAAATACCAGTGGTTCTACTTTAAAATAAGCATGAAAAAAAAAAAGTTTTTCATTTCTTCTTTTCATAGATACACATTTTAATTAGTAGTAATATTCAAAAATATTGACTCAATTAGTCATGACCTGTTCTATTTGAGATAGAAACTGTGCCCACAAATTGACTGATGTTAAAATCAGATAATATTTAGTTTTTAATTAAATATCTTGTGCAGAAAGGTAATTTTCTTTTCTTCCAGCAGATGTCAACATAATGCTGCAGAAAGTGCTGCTCGGTAGAAACTATTGACTAGTAATCTACTGTGGTTGGTTCAATACTGGATGGATCAGAATATGTAGGTTAGTGTGGGACACTTTAGAAGGTAAAAATATTAGACACTAACAGCCTGAGGTGGATATTTGCAAAATTTGTGAAGATACATTAATAATAATAAGCCTACAGGAAAAGTACACATATAAGAACAAGAGACGCACTGTTCAGTGTAGCTCAGTATTTTTTATCTAAAGCAAAGAACCAGGCTACACCATTGTAGTTTCATGTGGAAATACTATAGGCTAATGTTTACACTAGGTGGCTTGATACTGCCTGATCTCCAGGGACAACATGCAGGCAAACACACACACACACACACACACGCAGACCCACAGCAGCAGGGCAGCGGAGCGGATCCGGAGAGAGACGGGGAAGTTAAATGTAGCAGGTGGGCTGCTGCTGCATGTTACCTGCCCCTTCATCCAACTCTGCGTCTGCCGCCAGATATATGAATTATTCTCGTGCTGGTGTTTCTAACCTGCCGAGTGCAAACAAACGGGAGGAGCAACAGAGCGTCGACGCACTTTGGAGGACGGAGACAGAGAGAGAAAGGGAGACTCACCGGGATTCGGCTCATAGTAGGGAAGAGGTCGTGAAGTGAAAAAGACACGACGTGAGGCTGTAAGCTCGGGGGTAGCTCAGCTGAAATTACTCTGAAGAGACACATTTAGAGAGCATTAGAGCAGCTGCAGACTCTACTAGTTGTTGAGTGTGTGTGTGGGAAACGGCTGCAGGTGTTTCCGTGGAGGAGGTGGTATGCAGGTACCGACAGGGTGCAGGATGGTCCAGTGTCCCGTCTTCTGTTGACGCTCATTATCCTTCACTCAGACCCGAAAAGTGATCATGAAGGACACGGGGGAATCAAAGGACCAGCAACTAACTGTGAGTTAAAAAAAACAAAAAAAACGTCCACTACCATTTTTAAATAAACATCATTTGTGATATTTTAGTCGGATGTGCCCTTTACCAAAACATGCTGCTGTTACAGTAATCAACAACGAAACAAACGCAGAAATCTGCTGCTAATTGTACTAAAGTTTATTATTAGGTACACCTGTAATGCAATCTAACACACTGTTGCGACATAAAGCCCATTGTTGTGATGCCTGCAATGTACAATTTTTAATCAGTGTAAATACAGTTAAGCTGTATGTTTATTACTGAGCTCATAGTTAAAGGTGGTGTTGTACAGGACTATATTATGATTATTCTAAATTGTTGTCCTTATTAGTGCAACAGACACGTTTGTATGACCAGTACACCACCCTATAACCTCAGTGAACATGAGAGGCATCACACATGTACATTTATAGCAGAATAGTTGTTTTGATTGCGTCGGATTACACATTTGCACCCAATAAAGTGGTAAATGAGTATATTTTTATAGTTATTTTCTTTTTACAACTAGAAAACTTGACTGGTTTCTAGAGCTGCAATAATTAGTTGATTAATTAATTAGTTCATCAATAGTGGCAACTTCTGCATTTTGATAATGATATTAGATGGTTCCAGCTTCTCACATATGAGAATTTGCTGCTTTTTGTGGTCTTAAATTATAACAAATCGGAAATTGTTATGTTTTGGACCGTTGGTCAGATAAAACCTTTAATGACACTACCCGGTTCTGTGTGACATCTTACTGATGTACTGATGTTTAATTTATAAGTTAATGGAGAAAATACTCCACAGATTAACTGATAGTAGAAAGTAGTCATTATTTGCAGCCCTGTGTTAGATGTTAGATTTTCCCAGCCCTTCTCCACCTGCACTGTGTTCTGCAGCCCGTATCTGAATTATTGAAGTGACTGTTTGAGTTGCCTGGCCTCTCTCTTGTCCAGCATGTAATACACTTTCTACAGGGTGCTGACAGAGAGACGACCTGAGTTTTCCACCTGTTGCTTTGGTGGAACTAAGGTGGATTAGTATTATTTTTATTACTGCAAACACCCCAGTAAGCCCCAACAGGGAACATGTTTTACATAGAATGAAGTACATCACTGACATTACATCAGAGCCTACATAATATGTCTAACATATGCATGCCAGCCTCTGGGTGCATGACTGCTGTTTTTATCCCATTTTATTCCCATTAGTAGCTTTTCTACTGATCTCTTAATATTTTCTTGGAAATAAATTAAGAAGCAAGAGGAAGCCTAACAGCAGGGTCACAGCAAATGCATGTATTAATGTAATAACACAATGTTCCACTTAATAATGGTTTTGTATCTGCCAAATTGTACCCAGTGGTCATAAGGGAAGGGTAATTTACACTCTAAATTTCCAGGTGTGTGTTTGAGATGAGTGTTCCTGAACGCGGGAAAATGTCGTCACTCTAATCTGTTCTATTTTCTGTTTGCAGGAGAAATTAACTTTAATCAGGAAATGAAGTGATTAAGAGTGAAATGTGGAGTTTAATTTGTTAATTAAGACTCTCTGCTTTCTACACTTACTGTATTTATTGCATTTCAGGCAGCTGGCAATGCAAAACCTATCCCAGCATGCACAGGACAGAAGGCTGCCTCGTCTGCCTCTGCCCACAGAGCCATTACACGTAGACAGTCAAATCAATTTTAACATCAGTGGACCAGTTTTCACTTGAACTCTGCATGTGTTTAGGCTGTGAGGATGGAAGCGGGGTAGAAGGAAATGTGTAAATGAGGACAATATGCAAATGCAGACAGTGTTTGGACCTTTTAAATGTGAGCAAAGATTCCTTGTGCAGTTTTTGTAATGCACTTCCATGAATGTGATCTGTTACAGAGGGATTTGTGTCTTTAAAATCAATGAAGCAGGAGCCGAGATAGCCAGACATTAAGTTCTATCTTTGGGTCAAGGCTGGATCCTACTCTTTAAGTTTTTTTTACTTTTTTTTTCAGGTTATTTGATCAGCCCATTGGAATTTCTTTCAGAGACCCCTTGTTGTAATTCAGGGTTTTTGTTAAAAGGCAGTCTCTGAACTTAAGATAAAATAGTCTGGATGACATTTTCAAGACTTGCCTACACTTCCCCAGGGCCCCCACAAGATTCACTTGGTTTTGCAACGTGTAAACAGATTTTGAAGCTTGCAGATCCTTCGAAAAGAGTTTGCACACCAAAATCTGCAGGAATTATCTTGCATTTATTTGGAGCTTACAGGTCAAGAAACATTTGAGTTGTACTTTCTTCAGTAGGACTGTGCTGTATCACAACATCTATGACCTATCGGGATAATTCCAACCATGGAACTTTGTCATATTGTCAATGTTGTGATATTGGCAATATACAGTTGCCTGTCGACAAGTTTGTATGTGTTGTAACATGAGCATCTCGAATGAATCTACAAACAGAATAAGCATGCTGAAAGGCTGAACAGTTAATGCCAGTTTAAACTGCTGACTTTTAACAACATATTTTAAAGTAAATATAGAATAGTTGTTGTTTTTTTGCTTGCCAGTACATTAGTTTCTATTTGTAGCACACACATTTAGTTCATTTCTGCACAGTCACACTTTAGTTTGTTTAACTATTTTTGTCCATTATTCTAATCATTATTGCTTTGAGTTACCAGTGCTGAGGGTGCCACTGCTGGTTTCTGCTGTTGTCCAGTTCAGTCCCTCACAGAGGCAAATGATAAATATGACATAGTAAATGACATAGATGTTGCTATTAAGAAAAATTTTTCATTCTAATATTCTAGTTTTTAGTGACGTAGTTTTTTTCTTTATTTTTATTGTATTTGATGATGTCCATGCTCATTGCTGTATTGTTTTCAATCACTGATTGTGTTTGCTTGGCTTTAAACATGTGTGCTAATGTTTGCTTGTGTGATAATGTGACTTGTGGCCAAAAAGATACTGTTGAACTCTGCTATTGTCACATCTTCATTTATATTATTATCACAAAAATATTGTAAAATACCATGATAATGTTTTAAGTCTATATCGCCCACATCATTCGAGTCAGACAAGCTCCTCACCAACAATGAGTGCCAATCAGGTGTGTCAGAGGGAGTCCTACAAGATCCCTTTAAGAAAACAAAAGAATTGACACATAGACTGTAACTCACAGATTGACCAGATGTCCCTCCTGTACAGCACTTTCTTCAACTATGTCTCTTAAAAATTAAATTTTTGTACTAAACCATGGTTACAAATATGTTATTGTGGGGAACAGAATTGCAAACAAATTACGTTATCTATAAACATAATGACCATATGTTCACAATTAACATTAATAACAGGTCACACAAAGCCAACATATTTTTGTTTCCCAAAATATCTGATCTACAACATTTTTCTTTTCTGAAAAAATATCCAACCTTGCAGTACAACATCCAGATTTGTGACTCCAAAGTTATTAAAGATTTTTATGGATTCAGTCACTCACAGCACTGGTTTAAGGTTAGTCTCCTAACATAATTATAACCAAAGTGCTGTTCTTGCTTAAACTCAACCTCTCACGGGGCTGTGGACTCGAACTGTGGTCTGCGGTTTTCCAGTCTTGCACATTATACCCCCTTCTTCCACCCCAACCATGTCATTTTCAGGAGACAGAGTTGCTTTCTTCCTTGCTCAGAACAAATAGAACTTGCGACACATTTTCAGTTACAACACTAGATATCACTGCATCACATGATCTGAAAACAGCCTTTGTCCATAAGTACATAAGAATTTGTTGTAAAAGTTCAACTTATTTTCTAACCTATAATTTCAGTAAATTGAATATATCTGTTAATTAAATTGAAGGTCGACTGAATGCTCTGTGTGTGCCTCAGGTTGCCTTGAGGATCCGACCCCTCAGCGATGCTGAGCAGGAGGAGGGGGCTACGATTGTGGCCCACAGAGTGGATGACCAGGTGAGATAACTACCCTTTATTCCACTGCTCTGTGCACGTGCGTCAATATCCTGTTCACCTCTGTGCATGTGAGTGAATTATAAGATCAATGTGTGCACTTCTGTGGTAGAGGGGTGTTGTCTCCATTTCAGAAGCTTCTTCCTGCACAGATAAGGTATCTGCAGGGACCTTGGTAAAGCAGCTCTTTAAAAAAAAAAAAAAAAATTGTTTGTAAAGCCAAGATGTCACATTTCATTTGTAAATTAATGCTGCACGACTCAGATCTGAAGCAAAATGAGTGACCTTTCTAATATCTGATCGAAATCCACAAATTCTTTAATAAGCAGATGCTTGAAAGCTTCACCCGAGTGAACGCCTGGGGTTAACTGGACGTCAGCAACTGCAGAATTGGAGAGTCTTCTAACATAAAACATTTATGCTGGTGATAGTTTATTCTCTTAGTGTGTCCGTCTGACTGGAATAATAAGTTATAACAAGGGCAACCACTTATTTCTGTTATGGATTCATCAACAGCTATATAGTCATTTTAAATTCTGCACCAGTTTATTACGGTATTCACATTGCCAGGGCATCAGAACCAGAAATATCATCTTTTTTATTCCATATGATACATCAAAACCTTGAATGTTCGGCCAGTAGCCTCAAGCAGAAATGAGCAGTGGATAATGGAGGTCTGGTAACCTTGCGTCGCCTAACTGCTCACTGCTCTGCGGCTATTGCTGGCTGCTATTTGCTGCAGCCACCACCACTGCACTGCTAGATAGGACTATTAGTTTACCTTGTCTGTGTTCCTACTAGAGCTGAAGCAAATTAATTGATTATCAGAAAATGAATCAGCCTATACTTTAGCAGTCGATTGTTAATTAAAATAATGTTTTATGCAAAACATTTTGAAAAACAGTGCTGATTCCATCTTTTCAATTGTGAGTATTTCCTGTATTTATTGGTCTTCTGTCACATTACACCAAATCTCTTTGGCTTTTGGCCTGTTGATTGGACATTGTGACATTTTTGCTGTTTTTTTGCTGACCAAATAATTTACTAATCAAGGAAATAATCAATACATTTAATTGATAATGAAGATACTTAAATTGTAATTATAATTTAAACATAATATATATATGTATGACAAATATGTTGACAGCCTGAACCTGGCTGTGTTTGCCCTGTTCCCACAATTCCTGATGGTTTTCTGATTTATTTGGCAAGTAAACTGCTTTGACTAGAGCCATTATGCAAATGTTATTTTCCATTAGAGTAAACCATGAGAGGAATATTTATGAATGAACAGAATGTAGATGGCTATTATGGCCACTGCTCTCCACAACAGGAAATAACTAGTGTGTTACATATTATATAAATTGCGCAAAAGGAATGAATTGTGGATTTATTAATTATTTCTATAAAAAATATCTGGACTTGTTGTTACATCGCAGAGGTGTTTTTTCCTCAGAGCATCTTGTCCTTAGTGCATGTTCACTGTGTGACAAATAACAGTGAGGTTTTTACCATGTGACCACTCATATGAGAAGGTCATTGATTTTGTTTGAACTCTATAAGGACCATATTTACCAACAGTCCCCCATGGATGACATTTAGCAGTACCACTGGTAAATGTGATGATGATGATGATGATGATCAGGGTAGTGAAAATGATAATGAGCATCATGACTGGGAACCTGTTTAAGTGTCTCCTCACTCACTGTAGATGTGTTATGATGGTGGTGTACTCATGGTGGGCATCTTCTCTCAAGTAAGTAAGTAAGTAAAAGTATAGCAACAGCTGACACAGTGGCCCAGATCTGTCTCAGTGTAACAGTGGCAAGTGCTGGATTGTGTTTATGCAAGGATGTGATTAGTAGTTTGGTCATGCTGCTGAAGGATTTTCCTAAAGAGCAGTTACAAAAGTAGATAATCCACAGCATTGAGATCTGTCTTATTTGTCTGTTTTCTCAGAAGTAATTCAATTAAACAGAGTCTTAAGGGCAGCATCAGCACTTTTGTCTGCTGTGACATCATTAAAATAGGCTTGGGGATTATAGCACAGCAGTATGTGGCTCACTTTGCCACCACAACAAACCTTTGTTATTGTCTCCTGCTGAACCAAACTTCAGATAGAATACTTATTTACTTGCAGTTTGTGGACTTTATTCCTGAGCTGCACATTTCAAACTGTGTTATGTCTGTGGCAAGAATCAGAAACTGAAAGAAATGCTGTATGGTCTCTACGGGGTTACATCAGGTTCACTCAGGCACGTTCGCAGCGAGGGATTAGTGGAGCTTACAATACACACTTGTTATTGAGGCAGCAGGATTGTGAGAATCTGATGTTTACCTCTGTCCTGAGAGGCATAAGCAAACAGAAAGCTCGGACTTCTTGGACTCCTCTGACATGAATGGAGGGTTCGTGTAGGGATCATAGGGGTGAGATTATAGGTTATGGGATGAAAACTA
Organism: Sandelia bainsii; assembly: GCA_032362345.1. Taxonomy (NCBI): domain Eukaryota; kingdom Metazoa; phylum Chordata; class Actinopteri; order Anabantiformes; family Anabantidae; genus Sandelia; species Sandelia bainsii. The sequence continues at coordinate 14,930,639 of JAUMHL010000012.1, read as the reverse complement.
GCCTTCACGCATCACACAAATATACACACACGGATATGTACATACAAATAACCTTCAGTCCTTGCCCACACGTGGTTCCTCTGTAAATACACAACACTGTGTACTGATTACTTTGTTTGCTAGGCAGACAGACAGGCAATGACCATATGGCCTGCAGGTAGTGCTCAGACAGATTAGCAGGGTGCTGGTGGTTGACTTGGCCAACTGGGTGCGAGTACTGGGATCTGGCTGTCCTGGCAGAAAGCAGACAACTTGAACCTATCTAAGCCTGCGGAGATGAGCTCATTGGATGGGTTTTAGCTCAGGTTAAGCCTTCTGCCACCTGGTCTCTTTCTCTCTCTGGCTTACTCAGCCCCCAGTGACAGCCTCGGGGGATCCACTCGCTGTCTTACATGGACCACCTGTTGCCTGTTTTGCTCAATGGGCTTTCCTTTTCCTTGAGTGAGTAGTAAACAGGTCAGAGTTGTAGTGAGGTGGATTTATGAATGAGATATTAAATAGCTCAAGTGTCACTATTTTTATTCAGTCAAGGTCGTAATATCATAACAAGTATATCTAGAAAAGAAAGGCTTTTATCCCGCACTGCATACAACACAGAGCTAGGCTTGGCTACAGCATGGTTTAGTAAGAAGTACACCCTCAAGGGGAAAGAAAATTGAGATTTCTTGGTGGATTGTAATGACACAGGTTGGACAAACGAAGAAACCAGCCCAACCAGTGTTGTCTGGGACACTATGGGCAGAGGAAATCGCAGACACCTAAGATGTCATCGGACAAAAGAACACCCAGGGAGACTAAACTGTTTTGAAATAGGCCTTACAAAAATGTTGATTGATTGAACACAAGAATGAAAACAAGATTTTTTTAAGTCAAATATTACAGACCTTAATGAATTAGGTAAGTATTACATATTGTCCCTCGTGTAAAATTAACACAATTTGTTAGATGATAAACAAGTTGTTGTATTTACATTCTCAACTGACCATCACTTAGAATAGCCTTGGTTTGACAGTCCATGGTGCAGTAAAAGACCCAGGGAGGTGATACAGTCCCTCCTTAAGAGGCTAAAAGCTATGTTTAGCCCCCAGGGGATAAAGATGGTCGCTCAGCCATGTGAATGAGACACCTGAGAGGACCATTATACCTCACCACCATTTTCATTCTACTTACAAAAGGCTGTTGTTGTTGTCTTTAAAACACGTGGTAGCAGCATACATTAGAAAGGCTAAATTAAACAGATATTATTAAAATTAGCCAAACACTACACAGTGCCCTTGATGCCAAAAATCTTTTTTTAGATTTAATACATTTACCGAGATCCCAGGTTCCTTATTACAAAACAATCTCTTCTTGAGTTCCTGCCAGTGAATGAATCGTGCATGTTTGTAAGTGTACACATGGAGATGTAAATATCTCGCTAGTAGAATTGAGTGTTTGCACCCTGAAGGATATGTCTTACTTAGCCCTCAAACTTGTTAAGCCTGTCTTTGACAGGGCTGGGCTGTCAGCACCACACAGTGGGGAATGGTTTATAGGGAGGCCTCGTCTCCATGGAGACACCAAGACAAGGTCAGGGCCATTGTTTTTTTTGTTTTTTTTTATTCCAGTTCCTCAGTAGTACAGTTCTCCATATAAGAGAACAAGGAAAAACAACAGGGGAATAAACAATTATGGGATATTTGTGGCTGTTTTTTCATGTCTGCAGGTGAATTGACTATTAAATAAATTTTTCGATGGAACATTTGCTTGGCTCAATTGGCAGGCTTGCAACTTTAAGTGTATTAGCACGAAATAAATCACACAAAATATTGATGGTTGTATTTAATCAGATGATCATCTTTCCAAAGGGAGAATTCTGTAGTGTGCAGATTAAAAGAGACTTCTCCAGTATGTTTTTACTGACAGAAAAAATCCTCAGGGGCAGTTGGTTCACCCTGATTTCTGTATGGGAGAATGTCAGCCAGCTGGCAAACAATATTTTATCTCTTTGCTACCCAGTTCCTTTGTTAAAATCAAGTCTTTTTAAACAATAAGCACCATTCAGCCTGGTCCAAGCACAAGTCTACTTGATTACAGTATATCTGTGAATTGGCAAATTTTCTACCTTTGTGGAGTACAAAGCGCCTCACCTCAAGTGCTCAGTGTAGAGTTTCTGCCAACCTCAACACAGATCTGTCAGTGAAAGGAGACTCAAATTGCTTTCACCTTAGAGGCAGCACTGTAGTTATCCTGCTCAGCAAAAGCAGCTCTCCATGAAAAACAAACTAATGGGAATGAGAAGGGCATTGCACTCCAAACAAAATCTAATTTGGGATGTGAAAGCAGCCATCAGTATGTAGCACAGGAAATATGCTTTGGACCAATTTCAAGCAATAGTGGTGTACTTGATCGAGTGTGCTTAAATTATAAAAATTCAGGTTGCCTTCCGGATGCTGGACAAAACCAGAGCTGAGTATTTGTTTTAATCAAGAATGCACCAATTTCCTTGTACATGCACAGTTACAGTAATTTAGTTTAATTGGAAAAAAGCTTACTGCTGACCTGAGTATGAAGGACGGTGAGTAACGTGTTAAAAATTAGCAATAAAATAACTCAGTTTACTTTCTGTCTCAATGTTCCTCTGCTGATGGAAATGTTCTATCCAAAACACCCCATAGCCATAATCCTAGGAAAAAATCCTTGGGGGAAACATGAAAACAGTGCACTGTGTCCATGTAGTCTGTCTTTTTAGACACAATGTTTGAATAGGTACATGTTTGGACAAGAGGGAAAGGAACTACAAATAGCCATGTCCTTTTTAGCTGCGAAGATTTAACTGCCACACACAGAGAAAGAGCCAAGAACGAGACCTGAACCTAAAATGGCAACAGTGGCACAGTAGAGAGATGCAGTCATGAGCAAGTTTATTTTGGGTCACACAGAAGGTAGACCTTAGAAAGCTAGGTTAATATGTCAACGCAAATAGACTGACCCTGAAAATTGGATAATCTTTGCTCTCCTCATTTTCTCTCTTTCTTGACCTCCAAAGGGTACTCTGTGATTCCCCTGTTGCTTGCCCATCTCTTGAGTCTCTTTTACAACGAGGGCCACTGTGTGTAGGTCTGTGCACGTTTGTGTACGTGTGTGATCTTCCACTTCTGGTCACAATAAGAGGGCAAGGCGTGGCAGCTCATCACAAGCAGCCACTGAAGGAGATTACATGTTGGATTGAACACACTGTTGGTTCTTCTGAACAGCTTTTAAATACTCAAGTAAACACATGTATTGCCCCTAACTAACACCACTTGTGGGAACAGCAAGGCCTTTGCTTTACAGACCAAGAGACAACTAGGAATCATAATGAGTTCATTATGCAATTTGATTAAAAATGACAGTATTATACAATCCAGTTGTTATAAGAGCATAGTGTAGCAGGTGTGAAGTGTTTGCACCATGATGTGTCTTCAGGCGTCTTCGGTGTCTTTCCTTGGCCCTCTAGGAGTTGATGAAAAGGAAATAACTACCCAAAGGGCTTTTACTGCAACCTCATCACCTAATTATATTATAGATTACACAAACATAACAGCTTTTTTTAGGAGAAAAGCCTCATTTTGATGATGATGTAATGTACATAGAGAGCTGTCCACAGACACAGTACGTCAAGTCAAATTGTATTTTATAGCCCAATATTACAAATCACAAATTTGCCTCAAACGCCTGTATGTACTGTATGTGCATTTGTATGTGTGTGTTCTGTTCTGTGTAACCGAATCAGGGGCACAATGTTCCCCTGCTCCTTCCGTGGTCATCTAATCTCTTACACAAGCAGGAAGTGCAGGCTGGCCGCAGGGCCATCGATGTGCCGTCTTTATTGGGCTCCTTGCCACAAAGATCGACAGGGATCGGGCCTTTGTAACATAAGTCAAAAGTTAATTCCCACAACTATCAAAGAAACTAAACAAAATGAGGTTGAGGAAAGAAAAGGACAGAGGGAACAGAAAGATTTGCAGGTAGTAGCTGTAGGGCTTTTAGAGCAAATACACCTCTCGTATGCCTTGGGTTTTAAGGAACTACTGGGAGTCGGTCTCTGCGGGGATTTTCTGTATAATAACTCAGTCATAACAACATGTTGTTTGTCTGGTAAGGCGCCTTCAACAGACTAGCTTTCCAGAAAAATGAAAGCATCGAGTAAAGTTGGACGTGATGGAAATGTTTATGCGCAGCACGAAAACAGGCTTATTCACATGGGTGGCAGATCAGAAAAGGCTGAGTCACTTTTGGAAAGTTGATATGCGTCATGATTTTGTTGTTTAGTTTTGAGGGGTGTATCTGAACATATGTAATACTGTCTATATAATGTGAATGTATGTTTAAAAGAGAATCACTTCTGGTTTGTAACCAGACACAGACAATTTTGCAAAAAACACCCTACATTTCTGTGCTAATATGCTAATGAAGTCAAATCAAGGCACTCTACTGTAGCATATTAGCTTCAACTCAATACAATACATAAAAAAAGCCCACATAAAACAAAGTACTGCATATTAACTGACAGTAGAAATAAATCTAGGAAATATATGTCAGAGATCCATCCTACAACTTGTTTTCTCCTTTTTATGACCTCATGGTGCTGCCAGCATCCACGGCTATTCTTCAGCTTTTACTCTTTACTCTAAATTTGTCTTTCATCTTCAAAAAACAGAGCCTAGTGTGTTTTTGAAACCCTGTGGAAAGGAGACTTGAAGCTACTTGGAAATACTAATGGCTGCTTTTGTGTTTCATGGACAGATGAGACCTCACACTGTCATGTCAAAATGGCCTAAAGTGCCTCAAAATAGCCTGCTGTTAAGCACCATTCTGGCATCGCTGGCGTATCTACGTCAGAACTCGAGCACAAAGTTAACTTGACACTATACTAAATGTGTCCTTGCACAGCTCGCCTCTGCCTCATTTTGAAAAGAGCTTCCAAAAGTGACTACTTCTCAAAAGGCTCAGAACATTTTTTCTGCATTTGATCTAATAAACCTGAGGGACATAAGATAATTGTGATAATTTGTGACAATGATGTATAATCATCACAATCCTAACAAATGAAAAAGCCACAACAAAACAGGAGAGGCTGAACTGGTTTGGTTATATCAAGTCAAGTAGGAAATGTAATGATTAAATGCAGATTATAATATACGACTAATGCAGAAATTCTGGCACAACTTTCATTTAAAATAACAGGTTAATGATGAATTTATGTCTAATTTTAATGTAAGTAACAGAACAACCCAGCACATGTACAGCTGTGCATATTCAACAATTTGTGTGTTAGTATTAGTCATCACTCTTGTTAGCTATCTGTTGTGATTTTACCCAGCAGTGAGGCAGTTGGATGCTGTCACAGTTTTGATACTGCAGCTCCGGGTTTGTGAGATGTGATGTAAGCTGATGTTTTAAAAAAACCCACCAAACAGTATAAGATAAACACTACTTTTCATTCACTATTTTTCAAAATGCATCATTCGTTTTTGCCGTCAGTCGCTTAGCAACAGTGTTCTCAAGACTTAAACCACCTGAACATCAAACATAATTACTTTCCCGTGTCAAGACTACAACCTCACGTTTGTGAGGAAGGCATTTGAAGGCAGCAATTATCTTGGTTCAGATGTTTCAGCAGACTCACACTGCTCTGCTCTTCTGAACTGTTTTAGAGCCTTTGTGCCCAGTGGCAGACTCAGATTCCAGGATTACCCATTACTCTTTTAATTTCATAATGACTTGTTATGAGCACACATGCGCAGCTAGAGTGACTGAAGAGGTGACTCAAACTGGTGTTGTTCTAAATTCACGATATCGTAAAGCAGCAGGAATATGGAAATTATACACACAATTCATACAATATTTTGCAGATGTATATAGGATTATTTATAAGTTACCACTTGATGTGTTTTAATGCAAAGATTTCCTTCTTTGACCTCATTGTTTTATGCTAGAGGGACAGCTATACAGCTTCCTCTGTGCTCTTAAGTTGTTCCTCTCGCTAGATGTTGACCACAGGGTTGTAACTTTATCTTGTGTATTGTGTGTTTTTGTCTGGCTAATTGGTGACTGTCTTAGTTTGTGCCTAATGGACAACCTCAAGACTACCTCTGACCTTTAATAGCCAGCAGACCCAGCCAGTCTCTCGCATCCAGCTGCTGAGATTTGCTGCCACTCAGTGTGTCCTTGCATGTTTATGTCACCAAATTGAGAAGTTCTGGTAATTATCTAATTATCGCAGCAAATGAAGCTGTGCTGTCTGTATTATCTTTTTTGTTTGCGGGATATTTGAAAAGGGAACATCTTGGGGAACCTTGCACCGTCCACATCTTCAAATTGAATTTAGATCTGTGACGTTAATTAAATACTTTTGTGAATGACAAATTACAGTGTTGCTGCCCTAATCATTTGTCACCATCATTTGTCTCTGCTATCCAGTAATACATTTGTTCCTCATGCTCTCAAAACAGAATGGATGAGGGTAATGAGTAGGTGGGGAAAAAAGTAACACAAAGAAAGAAGGAACAAAAGAAACAATTTCATCCAATTCAGGATCTTTCAAGATTGCCTGTTGCATAAATTGTTGGGCATCCTATTGCATGGACTTGTCTGAGTCGGAATTACAGCAGCCCTGTGTCACTTGCGTTAATTTGCCACAGCCAGACGTCTTATGTAACCTCAAATGAGGAGCAGAGCAGACCTTGCTATCAGTCACACTGTATCAGGTAGACGGTGATCCAAAACACAACTCCAATCATGCAAAGCCCCTGAAACGAGATATACTGTAGCATTGTTAGGGTGCAGAGAGGGCAGGTCTGAGGTTTTCTGTCAGATAACCAACCGCAATTGTGTCCACTGGACTTTCCAAAGCTTTGGTTGCATTTCTGAAAGAGCAGCTTGACTGCTTGCCCTGTAAAGGTCACTGCTTAGATGTGATGGCTTTCTTTCTCTGATCTTGATCCTTTGCTCTTTGTGGTATTCTTGACATGCACACAGATGTCATTGTTAAATGACTCTGCTCTTACTGTGAAATCTAAAGATAAGTTGAGGGGATGTGATGTAATGTACATAGAGAGCTGTCCACACACACAGTACGTCAAGTCAAATTGTATTTTATAGCCCAATATTACAAATCACAAATTTGCCTCAAGCGCCTGTATAGTCTTCCAAACTTCAAAGTGCTATCAGTTTGTAGAATTTGAGCTACACAACTTCCTCTCCACACAAAGCCCAATTCATCTACACAGAGAAGGGGAAAAGACAAGTACAATATAAACACAGAGAGACAAAGGAGGAGGCTAAAACTCCTGGATAACAAAGTTCCAGATGCAAACACGTGCATGTATTATGTTTAATGGATTCATTGAGATAAAGACCGAAGGCCTAAAGTAATCAAAAAATAAACCACTAACTGAAAGTTACGGCGTAAAGATAAGTTTTAAGTTTGGGTTTTAATGCCTCACCAAGATGGTGTTGATGCATATTTGATCATTTTCATTTTTGATTGTTAGGTAATCAAAGTTGTGTCTTTATTGGGTTTTTAGCTTTATCTGAATTAAGGAGCAGGAGATTAAGTGATGGATACATGTGGACTGAAAATTTCCCTTTTCATTTGTTTGTGAAAAGAACAGAAGTTTAGAGACTGGTCAGTTATTATTAAGGGAACCCCGGAGGTGTGGTTTCTTAAGTAGACATTTAATCACAACATTTTCATGTCTATATATTCTACTGTACAGTCAATAAAAAGTGCATTTTTATGCAGATCTACCATACATCCAAGTGGAGATTTTGCTTTTTAGTTTTGAGGGCTAAATAATACATGATAATCCGCAATTTCTCAGAATTTCACAAAGCAGCTGAAATTTAAATGAAAACTTGACTGGTCATAATAATGTCACTTGGGGCGTGAAGGTTAAAGTGAGGATGGTGTCTCTGATGAAAAAAGGTGGACATGGACAAGATATGACACACTGATACGTGACGCAGACAAAAGCCTTTCTCTTAATCTCTCCACTGCATGCATGGTCAACCCTATGAGCTTGATAATAAATGGGTGTAACCTCATTACCTTTAAAGCCAGAACAACAAAGGCAGGACATAAGCAATATAACGTGGACATGAATGCGTAAAGGTCATTTGACATTCTTTGGCCCTATCACCCTGATTCAGACCCTGTCTGCATGTTTTTGTTTAAAATGCACATTTCCTTCATCTGCTGTCTTCAGATGTTGTCATTTTTCTTTCATCTTTATTTGAAGCTGCTGTATATATCTACCCAAGAGACTATCTTGTTAATTACCCTTAAAATAAAAAATAAAAACAATACAAGACCACCTCATTTCTGTCCACTCTCATCTTTTGGCATTTCTCATCCTGTTACACGTACTTGAGACATTTAATTGTCCTTTTAATCAAACAATGTGTTTTATTAAAGTGTCCAGTACACTAGACAATTTATAAGTGGAAATTTTCCAGATGCTCTTTTGTCATTGTGCTAGTTAACTGAGCCATCATTCCGGTATCAAAACCAGTGCCTTTAAAAAGGACTCTGTGACTGCTGACTCTAGTTGTCTGTCTTGGCAGAATTTGCTACTTGGCACATGATAGTTGAGCGAGTCAGGGACATCCAACCAGAGCAGGCTGGCTTGTGAAACTGCACTGTGTCCAGGCTTTGAATTATGGATCCGCGGTGGGAGCTACAAGTGCAATAATCAGCAAGATGGCCAACCAAGTCAACCCTGCTGCTTTAACGACCAGAACAGCAGGGCCTGTTGATTAGAAAAGCCATCAGCCAAGAACGGTGCTGGGAAAGTGTGCTCTGTCTTATCCCAATGCTTTTTATGGCATTTAGATAACTCCATCAGACTAATTGGTTTCATGTCACTGTATAAGCAAGCTGTTGTTTTGACTTTGGCCGATCCTTGTGATGATATGAATATTTTAAGATCCCCTTTTTTCATAGCCACATTGTGTGAATTCACGCTCTGGCCATTTGTTTTGTCAGCCCCTGAGGTCAAGTTAAATGCAGTCAAGCCCTGCGTCCAAATGAAAAGTGGCTGCAGCATGTGATGTCCATTGTGACAAGGGACAGCATGATTAATACTGCTAAAAATGACACTGCGTTTACAGAGGCTGTCAACCAGGAAATTGCTTTCCTTTTCACTTCATACGGTTCTTCTGGCTTCTAGCCCACTTGTGTCATATTGGCATCTGTAGTGGCGCCCTTGAATTAGTCAGCAGGCAATGAAAAATAGGACACTGGTCTCAATAGTAAAAAGAAATTGGCCTTGACGTCACTCACCTTTTAGTGTTTCTGAATTGATCCATAATTTGAGGATTTCTTTCTCTACCAATATTCTAATATGAACTAAATGTGACACAAAAATAACCATGATCATACATGGAGTGGGTTCTACTCTACTTTACATAGATTCTATCTTCTATCTGATGTAGTTTCAACTGTCTGATAGAAATAATTGTCTGCCTTAGACAGGCTTTCAACACTGGAAGGTCAGGCGATGGATAATGAAGGCTACATTGGCAGAAAGATAAATTTACAGTAGCTGCTGGTCTTATGCTTTCACATTACAGCCATAGCAAACAATCAGTAATTAATCATCAGTGTCATAGTTACAGCTCATCCACTACTTTGTTCATTAACAGTGGCACCAGAACCAGTCAGACATTTCTATTCTTTCTTATCAGGTTATATGTGTTTCCGTTATTGTGCTAGCTGTGTTTGGAGATTGGTTGCTTTGCAGCTGTCCACTGACTCACAGTCCAGTTTTAAGACTCATGATTCATGTACAGCAAATACAAAGATGAATCCGTGAGCTTTCCTGAGTATGATTCTGCTGGTTGGTTGGTTTTATACTGTCAACATTATGTGACGATTCAGTTTTTTTACTCATAACATATGCGTATAGTGTAAAAAAAAAAGAAAAAGAGTACAAGCCACCTCCTTTGATATTATTAGTCACACTGCATGAGAGTGTGCTGTCCTAGTCACTCATGCTTCTTGCCACCCTGCTTGCAGAACCTTGGTTGTTGCAGTGGACATGAAATGCTAATACGTATACGAGTGTCTTTCCGTGCGGCTGTGTGAGAGAGAGAATCACAGACTGTTCTGTACGCTAAACATTTTGAATTGACCTCTACTTCACCTCATACCCTTTGTTTTTTGGAAGTCTCCTAACTGAACACAGAAGAGAGTTTGCTATGAAGGGCACCTGTGTTGGCACAGTCTACACTCTGGCAGGTTACCTATAGTCCATTATTGGCATCAAAACCCTGAGGCACAAGCCCAGACATAAAGTCTTATGTTCCTACACAGTGTACTGTCATTAGAGCCAGCACCTTGCAGTCTTATCAGAAGACTTAAGAAAATTAGTTGTATAGAACATGCCCGGGCAGCAGCTGCTGTGTGTGGATGTTCGTGGGTGGAGCTGTGGAAGGTACTGTAACTCAAGAAACACAGATGACAGACGGGACTGGAGGTGCTATCAACACCCTTGGCCCTTAATGATTTTCCCAAGTACATGCAAAGGGACAAAACTGTGGTTGGATGCCCGCACTATTTGATACCTACTGTACATGCAATTGTGTAAGGGCATTGTTGCATACTCATCAGCTTTTAACAATTTCACATAAACCCTCAATTCAAGTATTAACAGGTCTGGAAGAAGGTGGCTAAATTTGAAGAGGCCCAATTTTGGCTTCGTTCTGGCCTTTGATTCACACAAACTATTACCCATTGCTCTCTCTCTTTCACTGTGTTCACTGTAAAGCTATCATATGACTTTAGGAGCATACAATAGTACATCTGAAGCAATTAGTCCAATAATCGATTCTTTTATAGTTTAGTTCATTTTGATAATTCATTAATCATTTTTAGATTAGTCCACATTAGTTTGAACATGGACTTGGTGCTTCTAGTTTCATCTTCCTGCCACAAAAGTTTGTCTTTTTGCCATTTTTTGACACACTACTTCGTCAGCCTATACTCAACTTGTTATGGAGGTCATCCGATTGGCAGAGACTGAAGTAGTTCTGACCTTGGATAAGAGGAGAAGTACAGCCTTCTTCACGCTATCGTTCCTGTGAAATGCGATCAGAACTCATACGTCATTGCAGTCAGATGGCGGGCAAAGAGAAGTTAGAGGAGATGCACAAAGTTAGGAGGATGACGAGGAAGCAGAGGGGTGGAGAAAGGTTTGAAAAAAGATCACTATCAACTGCTGGACATGCTACTTTGTCCTCACATGCTCTTCTTGAGAAGAAAAGAGCAACATGGATCCCTATTTCCAGGAGTAAACTTAAAGGACAAATAAGTAACAGTGTTTCTTCATCTTTCCCACATGTCAGTCTTTTCTCTCTTTCTCTCTTCAGCACTTCATCCCCCTCTCCTGTCCCCCATTTTGCTGATTGCAGCTTGTGTAAGCTCACTGTGCTCCCCGCCTTCATCCGCTGTTGTCAGTTTATTAAAAGTGAAATCTCTCCTCTTGAATTTCAATTGAGAGGCTTCAAAGTGAGCGGCTCAGTGGTTGAGGGGGTAATCAAACAAGCCGGGTGTTTCAGCATTACAGGCCTCAGAGGACTGTCCAGGCCACTGCTGAAGAGACCCGATCGGTGTAAAACACCGGCAAACTCCCAGCAGCCCAATGATAGTAGTATTGGGACCCCTTCTCTTTTGGAACTTTCTAAAGTCACTGTTAGTAAAATGAACTCAATTGTTCACTCTACTTTTCTTTTTTCTATAATATATTTTCTTTTCTGCTAGTTGCACAGCAGGAAATTAAAGCCCACAAAACTATGAGGGGGATCATTTTTCCTTAGTTGCAGCTACACTTTGCAAAACTCTAATAGAGAGGGGGTAGAAATGGGTAAAAACAGTATTAATATTTTTTTCTGAAGTCATGCGCTGACATTTCTTTTCAGACTTCATCCCTGAACTGTTCTTTTGGAAAGCTGTGAACTACCGATTGTGGGTTAAGATTAGTCAGTTTCCATGTTTCCACATACAGCGTGATTCTGCAGTTCAGATAGTCACTTGCACAAATACATAATTTGAGCAAATGCAACATCCCCCCTTGAATTCGTCTGCCTTCGCTTGTCTTTCCATTTGCATTTGAAGTGACTGCCTGTGTTTTCGCTCTTTTTCATGACATTCTTTTCTGTTATTGAAAATCAGATGGTGCCAGTGACTTTTTTTTCATGTTATTTTTCCACATCTCTTGTCTCAAATGAAAAGACTCTTGAAATTGTTCATCAGGGGAAAACATGAAAAAAGAATTTGACTACCTGAGTACTTGTGAGGATGATCTTTTGAGGAGTGTATTTATATATTGTCAAGGTAGCCTTTAAACTACACAATAAGCTGACTTTACAAAGTATGTAGCTCATCAAGCAAAGTTGTTTAAAGTATTTCTTTAATACCACCTGCTTTATGAAACCCTTAGCATTGTCTATGACAATAGTAATGTGCTTTGTTGTATATTGTAACATCCACATTTTATGTGATTAATTGCATTATTAACATCTGGCATAAGATAAATTCAAAATGGGGATTCATTGGGAATGTGATAAATGACACTGATTAAGGGGCTACTGTCTGTATATGTCTGATATATGTCTGATCGAGCTTTCAGGGTACATTCAATAAAAACGCTATGAACCACTGCAGCAGGTAAACCTGACAGAAGGTTACAAGTGACTTTAATATTTCGTTGGACTGAAAGCTATTCCAGTGTTTGATGTCTTTCAATTCCCCAAATCTATACCACATGGAAGTGTCTTCAACAGAAACAGACACCTGGAGCCTTCTGCAACAGACAGAGAGCCATCTGTGTCTTAGCTAGACCTGACAACTGATGCCACAGCTATGCAGTGTACCTATTTTATCTTTACTTTTCTAGCTATGTGTTCATAGATATAAATCTAAATGAGCAGTAAATGATAACAGAGAAACTGTAATATTTTTTGCTCAGTGATCTATACAATCTTTACGTCATTTCCGACATCCCAACTGTCCAGTCAGCTGTCTTCTCACACATTGATATCAACTAGGAGACCAACCACCTGCTGAGACTGTGAGCCACTTTTCTTCATTCATTCTTGTGTCTCTCTTTCTCATTTTCTTGCCTTCTTCTTCATCATTAGATGGTGGTTCTGATGGACCCCATGGAGGACCCGGACGACATCCTGCGTGCCAACCGCTCCAGGGAGAAGACTTACATGTTTGACGTGGCGTTCGACTACTCCGCCAGCCAGGTTAGTCAACAGTAAACGTCCATACTATCAAAAATGTAATCCTGTAATGTGCATACTCACTTGAACTTCTCTGCAGGAGGAGGTGTACAGAGCTACAACCAGAGGACTGATTGAGGGTCTCATATCAGGCTACAATGCCACCGTGTTTGCCTACGGCCCCACAGGTTTGTGCAAATGAGTGTGTGTGTTTCACATGTACCAGATTGATTACTTAGCACTCTAAGTCCACTAAAAGTTTATCATCTATAATTACATATTTTTCTGGGCCTTGATTTCTGGTCATCCTCAGCATGAGTCATCTAGTCAGAAAAAGGGTGGCACATCTTACTCACATGTGTTTTGGTTTTTAATATTATTCCAGGATGATCTGATTAGAAAATTAGTCATGCCTTACTTTCCACATTTGCAGTCAGTAGGGACAGATTGTTAATGATAGCTATGCATTATTTATCCATTTATGTTACCCATCTTTCTCTCTGACTTCTTATGCCCACCTGTCTCAGAGGTCTTTGTCCTCTGTCGTGGGAAAGGAAACACGTGGTGAAACATCGTCAACATTTAGTGACACAGACATAAACACTTATCTTTTTGCCTTAGCAATTGAATTTGGATAAGATAACTAGCGTACCAACTCCTTTCATGTGAAACGTTAACAGCAATTCTAAAATTGGGTTATTAATGACACATGACACAAGCCACTGGCCTTTTTCCAAAGTGATTTGTGATTTCTCAAACAAATATAAAAAGTCATAAAATATGAAATGTTGCATGGACAAATAATTGGCTTTAAATGAGAAAGAGATAATGAAGTAAAAACAAGTTACACCATGCCACTGAGTAAGTGAGGACACATGTATCTCATTTAGTCCATCATGATATACTTGAGCATGACAGATGATAAATATGTTTTTATTAAACTTCTGTTTTAGGTTGTGGGAAGACATACACCATGTTGGGGACAGACAAGGAGCCAGGCATCTATGTTCGAACGCTAAACGACCTGTTCCGTGCCATTGAAGAGACCAGTGATGACATGCTGTACAGCGTCTCCATGTCCTATCTGGAGGTCAGAAGGAGATAGTGAAGAAAAAAACACTAATTTCTACTACACTATTAGTCTCCACAACTTGGAAATGTTGTGGTATGAACACGTCTTCTAATTGGCCTGCAGTGGGGCAAAATCTTCTATATCTATTATCTTGACTGCTCACTCAGAGGTTCCCACTGTTTTCTTACCATTTTAATGGTTCAAATCTATCTCTCTTTCTGTCAACATCACAATAAGAGCTTGCTCTTTCACCATCAACTGTTCACACTGATATGTGAGGTTGTCAGCTAATACCAATTGTAGGCAGATGCTACAGGTGTCACTTTACTTTTGCCTGGCTTCCATGTCACATGAAATGAGCTGAGTTGGCAGCCCCCCACGGCCCTACACCCGCCTTGCCTTACCTATATGTATATGTTAACATATTAACTCTTTACTGCTGATTCCTGAACAAGAGTTGTCAGATTGTCAAAACAATTTAAGACTAGTGTGCCAGTCAACCACAAGGCACCACTCAACATACACTACTCACAAAAAGTTAGGGATATTTGGCTTTCGGGTGAAATTTATGGAAAATGTAAAAAGTTCACAC
>JAUMHL010000012.1:14871942-14915624 GCA_032362345.1 Sandelia bainsii | reverse complement strand
TATAGTGCATTTTAGGTTCATCCTGAAATTTCACCCGAAAGCCGAATATCCCTAACTTTTTGTGAGTAGTGTATATAACTAGCACCACCTGTAGTTTTTGCTGTGTGTCTCTAACTGACCCTTATCGATGGCCATTTGGCAGCTTTGGCTTTAGTGGAGGCAGTGACAGAGAGGCGTCTCAAAGGCTCTATACCAAAGTCAAGCAGTAATTTTAGCCATTTAGTGTGGTTTCTCACGTTTTCCACTACAGCCTTTTATTTTATTTTTTGTCAACTGAAAGTGCTCTATTAGAAATGATGTTCTGAAAGATATAATAGCAGCCTATTGTGTTTTGTGTTTTGTATTACAAATACCATTGACCAATTATTTTTTTCTCTTGCCGACACAGAATGCACACGCAGTTGATTAACTGGCTATTGGTTGTAGTGGCTGTTTACACTATTAAACTGAAAACTGAAAGATTTGATGCAAAGTGAGGCAAAACATTAAAACAAACAGACACAGTATATAAACTACTGTAAAACGCCACAATGAGACAATGATTACATAGTGTAGGTCCACAGGTGTATTTGTTGCACCGAGGCCTTCAGTATTTGTGTGGAGACCTGTGGTCTTGTTAGCTCAGATTTATCTCCGCCTTTGTCAGTGGATGATGAACCACAGATAGCAGATAGTGATTTCTCTGTGTCCCTGCCGGCTACGGAGCCACACCTCATTACTGAGAAACAGCTCCAGCTCAGACTGTGTATTTAATGACAAAGTCATTAATACTACTGGGTACAATACAGTTGGTTCATTTGACTCCGTAGCAGTAAGTGAGCCTTACATGTTGCTTTACTATTCCCATCTAATTAGATAATTTGTCGTTTGCAGTTAGTATACAGCCATTGTTCAGTGAGTTCACAGTGTGTATGATATTTATCATCTCCATAAAGTTGCGTTTTTCAATTCTCTTTCAAATTATATACTTGCACTTCACCTCACACGTAGCACACATGCTTTTTAAAATAAAGGAAAGACAATATCATTTTAACTATGGAAATTGACTGCATCTTTCAACAATCATTTATCTGATTTTAAGTGAACAACTTGTTCATTATAGTTATGCTCCCAAAGGTTATTCTGGAAAAGATGACAGCATAAATGTACAGTAAATAAGAATGAGTCACATCTATTCAGAAATGTTCAGGCTGTCAGGAAAGGAAATGAGCAAGATAAAAAAAGAGAAAATGAAAAGGTTTGGACAGAAAGAAAGGAAAGGGATAATGACAGAAATGATGAATATAACCTTGAATACTAAGAATAAAAAAGCGAACATGAAAAGAACATTCAGCACTGAACAGAAAATAAAAATGACACAGCATAAGCACTTGTTGGGTACAAATTTTGTCTGTTGGGAGGAGGGTTTGCATCTGACATGAAAATGACATTTTGTGTTTTTAGTGCCAAACGCTATCATTATGTTCAATGATTGATAATGCTATTGAAGCTTAGCTCTTTAGTAGCACTCTAGGTGGGTGGAAGCTAAAATCTCCATATTAAAACACCAGTCATGGAGTCTGGATGTTGTCTGACCTGTACTGAACTCTTCAGAATGACTCCTGACACAAGGCTGTGTGTGACGTGTATGTTTGCCGTTTCCAGGAAAGGTGCAATCTGTTGCCACTGCCACCTCACCACAAAGAAGTTAAATGCCATTTTACAGCCTGACTGAGCGATGTGCACACATCTGCTCCTTTTCTTGTTCACGCCCTCTTTCACATATGCAACCTCTGCAACACGCAGAGACAACGTGATAAATTTGGTGAGCCCCTGACTTTTAATCTAGTGTCACAATCTGGGGACATTTCTAAGCTAAGTAATTTGGTGTAAAATGAAATA
This sequence comes from Sandelia bainsii, assembly GCA_032362345.1. Lineage (NCBI taxonomy): Eukaryota > Metazoa > Chordata > Actinopteri > Anabantiformes > Anabantidae > Sandelia > Sandelia bainsii. Next base: position 14,913,743 of record JAUMHL010000012.1, on the reverse strand, counting down.
CCTGCAAAAGTGGTTATTTTGAGCATGTTAGCATGCTGACATTAGCATTTACTCAAAGCACCATTATTCCTGCTGTATGTAAAGCCTCACAGAGTGGCTAGCATGGCTGTAGACTTGTTCAAACTTCATCAGCAAAGAGTGAGCACAGCTGGAAAATATAGCAGAACAAACACTCAGCTGTCATTGTCAGTAAAAACATCCCCTTTGCAGGGTTAGTGGCTGGGGTCTGCTTGTCAAATGAAACCTGTCTTTACAGTTCCACCCTCTTTGGTGGTGGTTTGTCATCCAGTGGTGGCTTTCCAAGCTGTCACTTCCTGCAGTGAGCTTTTCTGTGGGTCAACAGACTTTTGCTGTTCCATCAATATCAGTCCAGACAAGTTGCCTGAATTTGTTTTTGTGAAAGAAGAGCACTGACACAGGCTTGATGACAGCCTGCCACCCAACAAGCTGTGGTTTCTAAATGACAAGCTGCTGAAATTACAGTACTTGATGCTTTTGTACCAGGTTTGGGCGTGTTTAGTAGCCTTGAAAGCCTGAATGGAGCCTTTTCTATGGAAATAAAAATCATTTCACTTTATTCATGTCTATTACTTAAGGAACATAACTTAAGGAGGTCTTGCATGTAGAAAAACATTTGAAATGTTCTCATCTTAATTGCAAATACATTCAGCTGACAAATTTATATTTCTACTTGCATCTTTGTAGATCTACAATGAGATGATCCGTGACCTGCTGAACCCGTCCTCTGGATTCTTAGACCTAAGAGAAGACTCTAAGGGAGTAATTCAGGTTGCTGGCATCACTGAGGTGTCTACCATCAATGCACAAGAGGTGAGATCAACTGCGTAACCCTTTACTATGTTCAGATTAAACCCTGCACAGTTACACACACCCACACCACAAAAATCTCTACCTGTGTGTTCTCAGATCATGGAGTTGCTGATGAAGGGCAACAAACTGCGAACCCAGGAGCCAACGGCTGCTAATCAGACGTCATCTCGCTCCCATGCTGTGCTGCAGGTGGCTGTCAAGCAGCAGAGCCGCTGTCGAGATGTCCTGCAGGAGGTCCGCTTTGCACGCCTTTTCATGATCGACCTCGCTGGCTCTGAACGAGCAGCACAGGTGTGTGTACATACTGTTATATACACATACAGTATATATATGCTCAACCAGGAGATTTTAAATAGCTGAAATTGCATGTCATTGGTAGATGTACAGGTAAAGAGTTTATTCTGTAAGTGTGCCTGTGAGGATACATTTACTTTTGTCAGTGATTTCTGTGCCAAATTAATTTTCAAAGGCTTTTCTAATGTGTCCGTTACATACACTGCTCCTTTTAAGCCTGTGTAGATATATTACACATGTATAGCCCCAAACTACAAAGGTCTGCTTTGTGAGTGTGTCTGCACTCATGTAGTCTCTAACTGAAGTCTGCTCGCTTGGCAGCAAGTCTTAACAACAGTCCAGAGGATTGAGGTTCCCATAAACCTCAAGAGAATTTAATAAAAACCTCAGTATATCTACTGATTTGGTCCAGTATGTAATTTGTTAAGGTAATAGGTTAACTTACTGGCAAATAGTGCAACATTATGCTTTGCTGTTCCACATAAACAGAAGTAAAAGGTGTCAGTGGAAGTTGTGCAAAGTGCTTGAACTTTGAGTGTTTCCGTTTAATGCCACTTTATCTTTTACTCTGCTGCATGCACTTGAGAGCAATAATTACTGTTCACTTCACAAATAGAGATTTTAGAGATTTTATGCTTTCTTATGGATAAAACTACTCAGCAGTATTTAAAATAGTTAACATGATCTCAGAATACGCATTACTTGCGTCAGTAATATTATCTAATAATGTAATATTTGAACCTATCTCATATGAAACGTTTCTGTATTGAGCACTTGCTTGCTTTTAATGCTTAGGTTAATACAATAATAAATGTGTATTCCATTAATATTTTTACAGTTAATTTTTGTGAAATTTACTTATGCAAAGTATGGTAATTCTTCTTTCAACACTGGCGATTGGTCTTTTTGTCAAATACTTTATTTATGAAATCAATAATGCCTGTACAAAGATTCAAAACACAAGTTTGATTTAAATGGACAATAGAAATCCTTGGACAATCCAAAGAGTTTATTTAATGTTGATATACTCCTTTAACCAAGAAAAACATTATGCTCTCACTTGCACTTTCTCTCTCTTTATAATAATTTTAAAGAAAGTTACATCTCAAAATATAGTCATACTTTGAATTGTTTAATTGTTGTGATCACAATTTTATTGTTTTTACAAGTCTCAGGCAAACTAGAGGAAAAATAGAAAAACAAAAAAGGATTTAAAAAAACAAATAAAACATATATGAAGGGTAAAACTAATAAAACATGACTTTACAAAGAAGGCAACAAAAAATAAAGTATAACATGAATATAATAACAGTTTCAATAAGTCATAGCCAGCCATATCCTGTTTAGATGATCAGTATTATTAGAATATTATCTCTGGTTTCATGATGGTAGAGTGGAGTGGAGAAGATTGGGGCTGTATTAACAGACACAAAGAAAAAAAAAAGATCTGTGAGCATATTTCTGAGTTTCATTATGCTTTGACCTTGACCCATTTAAATAGTTAAGTGAGGATGTTGAAACCTATTTGTTCAGTTTGTTGCTAGACATTTTTCAAGTTGAGTCTGCTTTTAATAGCTTGTAATTGTTGCCTGTGTTCACACTGCCATGTCTGTCCACACCATGAGAATAAGATGCAAACAGTCAGCGAGCTTGAGCACCTACTTACCATGGAGTCTATGAAAAGTTCACATCCATATTATTGATGAATAGCACATATGGCCTCCATTAGGACCGTGGCAAAACACAGTTGTCAATTGAGGCCACAGGAAACATTTTCTCTGCCTCTAATGAAGAGGAGCGGTTAGTAAAAGGTGAAGTTGATTTAGTCCAGCTCAGTATGGATGAACAGAACGTAGCAGGTAATGCCATCTCCTGGCCAAGAGCAGAAACGTGACAACTACTCTACACTGCCCTACAAAGCCTAAGTGCCGGACCCTACGGAAACAGTGAAACTGAGAAAAACGTGTGTTTAAAGTTTGTAGATTGACCAGCCAAATATGTTGTAGGTAGATTTGTGGTAATGCATTCATGTAATGTCTTTTTAGAGAGACCACTGATGTGGTCATGGAAACTCCACTTACTGTGGTTTTCCTTGGTGTTTGTGTGAATTTTGTAGTTACTGCAAATTTGACACTATTTTCACTGAAATTAGGCATTGTTGAGTCAGGACACTTTATCAGAAGATAAAGAAGATGTTACAAAGTCCAAATACAGTCTTAACTCAATTTTAACCAAATGTGTACTGCACTTTGCTTTTGTACAGTTGGGGCAGTACGGTCATGTTCACAGGTGTTGGTGCCGTAGTGGGCAAAGTATTAAAGCCCCTGAAAACTTGGTTTCACTTGTTTCTAACATTGAATATTCATGACTATATATGCAACAATCATTCGAAAAATCTTCCCTTAAATGTTATTAATCAAGAGGTTTAAACTGTAAGGTTTGCGCTTGAGAAGGGTGAGGTGATGTAGTAACATGGTCTCTGGTTGGAGTCTGGCCGAGGACATTAGTTGCCTGTTTTTCTCCATGTCTCTGCTCTTATTTCCTGTCAGATCTTGACTGTCTGCTCTCTAACACAGGCATAAAATGTCACAAAATTCCTTTTAAAAGTTCTGCGTTTTTCTCACTCATGTCCATCTGTCTGTCTGTTAGACTCAAAATAGGGGCCAGCGGTTGAAAGAGGGGGCCCACATCAACCGCTCCCTCCTGGCTTTGGGCAATTGTATCAACGCCCTGAGTGACAAAAATGGAAACAAGTATGTCAACTATCGAGACAGCAAGTTAACTCGCCTATTAAAGGTATGAGAATTTTTTTACAAGGGTCTAAGTCCACACTATCATAATTGTGATTTCACTTTTAGGTTCTTGGTTTCATGTTTTTTTTTCTCGTGTTATTGACTGACAGGACTCATTGGGTGGGAACAGCCGAACTGTCATGATAGCCCATATTAGCCCGGCCTCCGTAGCTTTTGAGGAGTCTCGTAACACGCTGACATACGCTGACCGTGCCAAAAGTATTCGAACGCGGGTGAGAACACTTACGTCAATCTTTTTTTATTCTTTTGATTCCTTTCACAGCCAATAAAGCAAGAATAGTAATAGTATTTTACAATCCAAATTCAGCTGTTTGCAGTTAGAAAATCTCATGTAGATATCTAAATTTATTTTGTCTGTCTTATTACTGTGTATTTCAGGTAAAGAAGAACCTCATAAATGTGTCATACCACATTGTTCAGTACACCAACATCATCTCAGACCTGCGCTGCGAGATCCAGCGGCTCAAGAAGAAGATTGCAGATCAGGCAAGCCGCCAGGTCAACTCAGATCGGGCGGACATTCGTCATGTCCAAGGTAAAGTCTTGTCCACACTGCCTCCTTCACAACATGGAGAATATCTGCCATATGAAGTACATATGTTCATTCTTGTTCATCCCATTCTGTCCTGTTCTTCTCCCCTTTACTCATTTTTCCCCACCCATAGCTGAAGTCCAGGCCCACTCCACCCAGCAAAGTCAAGCAGAGATGGACCAGTTGAAGGAGCATCTCCTGGATGCTTTTCGCCAACAGATGGAGATCAGGAGGAACCTGATAGAGCTGGAAAACGGCAACATGGAAATCCAGATAGACACCTCCAAACATCTGTTGACCATTGCAGAGTTAGTGTTTAGCATTTATGTCATTTTCCATCTGATCACTCTTCAAATCTAAATTAGTGTGCAAAATGTGTTGAACATTGGGAAGTTCTGCTTTGTGTTACAGTAAATTAACTCTCCATGATAAAACAAACCTAAACAAGGGTTTGACTGACTGCAGTTAAAATGTTTTTCTCTCCTAGCTGGGAGCAGGAGCAGAGTAGGCGCAGAAGGAAGTGGCGTTCAGAAAATAGCAAGGAAAGTGTCAATAAGGATGAAAGCGAGAAGGACTCTGACTCCCCAGAGTCTCCGCCCGACAGCACTGAAACCCAGGAGGTGGCAATTGCCCGAGAAAATCTAGTCACACTCATGGCTGAACAGAAAAAGATTCAAAAACAGAAGGTAAAAATAAAAGGAAATGGCAGTATATAGTCTTTGACCGAATGAAACAAAATCTGAATACAAAAATGTGATTAGTTCCTGCTGTTTTTCCCTGAAGGCGTTGTTTGAGCGCAGATTTCTGGAGCTTCGGGACCGGGCCCAGCGCTTGGAGGAGCTGCTGCCTCGGCGGGTGAGCTCAGAGGAGCAGCGCGAGGTCCTGGGTCTCCTCTGCAAGGTCCACGAGCTGGAGATCGAGAATGCAGAGATGCAGTCCCACGCATTGCTCAAAGACAATGTCATCCGGCAGAAAAACTTTGTGGTGCAGCGCTTCGAGCAGCACAGACACCTGTGTGACGAGATCATACAGCAGCAGAGACAGTTCATCGATAGTGAGTTTGGCAAAGTTTACTCTAAAGTTTGTCTGGAAGCTATATTAAATATTTCTTGTCTGGTTGTGTGGTTTACTAAATTATGTGTGTTCGTGTGTGTTTCAGACCACAGTCTGGTAGTCCCTCCACACCTCCAGGAGCTCTATGATATGTACATGAGGGAACTAGATGAGAGGAAACTGGACAGAGCGGTGGCCCTGGATAAAGTGACAATCACTCACACCATCAAGGTAACCCCTGCATGCAAAATCAAATTTAAGAAACCAAATTATACTGTTATATTTAAACGGTGGCCTAAATAATTATACCACATGATATAAATGATTCCCAAATAATGCTGCACTGCATTTCCAGGAGGGCTCTCTCCCCAAGATCACTCTGCCGGGTCACGGTCGTGACAACATCCAGGACATGGACTCGGACCAGGAGAGTGTACGCAACATGTGCTCTGACAGCAGACGAGGCCAAGCCAAAATTCGGAGACACACCTTGCCCCCCATTTTGCCTGAGGCTGAGCTGTAAGACGCCATATTGTTCATGTTTTCCATCTAGAGTTCCCAGTGCATTGCTGCATTTATAAAACTGAATGGAAAGTATCTCCTTTTATACATATTCAAATTCACTGAACACATTTATTTGAGTGTTCTCTTTTTCCCTCTGTCAGAGACAATAACAGAGTTTTTAAGAGCAGCCCTCATGCCAAGCAGATGAAAAACTCAGCTGTAATGACGCCATCTCCCACCCACATTAGTGGGAAGGGCAACAGAGAGGTGAGATCAGTTCTAATAGACATTTTCATTGTAATTCAGTAGATACCACTAAGAGGAGTCTCATGCTGTGAACTATTTCAGTCCAGTCAAATATTGCTTTTCAGTTGGAGCAATATAGGTTCCTGTTTGGGTTAACTCACACAGCTATTTCACTCCATTTCCATTTTAATATCACCATGTAATTTGTGTCAGGAGTGTGAGTCACATGATGAAGTAAAAGGAGTTCTGACAACTAGAACCCAAATGCCCTATTCACAGTAAAGATTTCATTTTGGAGAGATACAGAATTGATTATAATGACACTCAACCTGACCTCGATTGAAAGCAAAGGGCCACAGTGAATGTCTGATCATAATGTGCCACGCTGCATCTCTTGTCTGCAGCTGCAGCCGCTGGCTCCTGAGAGCTCTCTCAGCTACAGCATCAGCAGCCACCTGGACTCATCTCCCGAGAGCAGCGAGGCTGGGGCTGATATCGCCCTATCACGAAATGGTAAGTGTTCAATAGTAGTGTATCAGTGAGTGGGGAAACTGTTGGTAAGGTCAAGGCACAATGTCTGGTATAAGCACAGTCAGTCAAAGTTTTAAACGACACAATCGTTTCTTACTTGTTTCTCTGAAACATTTCAGAATATAGACATTACATCCAACATTTATACATTGATGATAGGACTCTGAAGAATTATTATGTTCATTATCCTGACTGGAACCAGCAGATATTTAGCATTTTTCCTTTATAAATTATCTAATAATTGATTGATTGTCGAAATTGTTGATTCCCTCACTGAGTAGGTAGAATACGGAAGGGGATTAGGGCCACCATGAAAATATTATTTGAGTTCTGTCAGAACTCAAATAATAATCCTCTTCCGTAGTAGAAGCACAGTAAGAAAAGATGAAAAAATAAGTAGATTAACAAACATCTTCCTGGGTTCCCACAGAGCGTCAGCAGATTCTAAAGGGTGTCCAGAACATTGTAGTAAAAGCAGCACGTCGACGCTCCAAAGCCCTGGAGTTGGACGCCTTACGGTTACCCCCTCCCCATTCTCCCCTGGACCCCAAGAAGCAGAAAAGCACTCTTTCTTTGAGTGAGGCGCCCCCTAGAGGTTTACCAGTGCGCCGTGGCAGACAGCCTAGCCCTGAACTCAGACACGCCACCTCTGATGATAACCTGTCTAGCAGCACCGGGGAAGGATCCAGCCAGCAGGTGACCTGGACGCGGCCACGAAACCGCCAGATCACCACCAAGAACCAAACGCCCAGAGATGTGGACTTTGAGGCTCGGCGCAAGAAGAGACGCTCACGCTCTTTCGAGGTCACTGGTCAAGCAGTGAGTATTTCCCATTACCTGTATGAACAATATTAATATATGTATGATTTAATTTATTTACATTAAATGCTTTGTAGATCCTGCATTGATTTTATACAGGTAAGACAAATGTCTGCCAGCCTTTAGTGTACTATATCAGCTTATTTAATTTTGTTTGTATTAATATCATACAATTTGTATTAATATTATACAAGAACAGCTGCCTAGAGGTTACGTGTCATTAAGCCAAACTTTATATTGAGTCATCTATCACTGTTTTGAGCAATCTAAACTAAAGCACACAAATATGCTATGAACACAATATAGGAACCTTATAGGATATAGGAACACACACAAAGTCTCCATACAGTATTAAAATTCAGATTATTTTGTCAGTAGTTTCTAAAATTAAAGTTCTTATAGTAATGCCAAATTTTCTGAAATTCTTGCAGTTTCTCTGAGATATTATAATAAATTAGATTAATTAATAGAGTTAGCAGATTGTTACAGCTAAAATATATGTAAGTCATTGCCTACCTAGGCATCTAGACAAAACTGGCAACATTGGCATTCACTTGCCCTCTAGCTTTAGTTTGCCGTGGTATTAAAGATGTCTGGTAAGTGTTTTATCAGTAATTTAATGCAAAAAAAGTGACTAAGCACTATGTAATGCATAGTTTGAGGTTTTAAATAGTGAGTAAATAAGTCTTTTTCTTATTTTTGTTAATCATTTTTACAATTAGATATAAGACCATTTTCCTTATATCAATGATTTATTTATTGTTTGTAAGCACAGCAGGTTAGTGCTGTGTAGTATTGAGTATTATTTATTGCTTTTTTCTCCTGCCTGTATGTCATGACTCCATATTTAAATTCTGTGACTGATATCGATTGTCTGCCACATATGAAGTATGTCTTTGACAATCACTCGTTCATTCCTTCTTCCTCTCACTTCCAGGTCCCTCAAACCAAGACAACCACAGCTCAGAGGTTCCGTCCTCTGGACAGCACATCAGACCCTCATCTCCACATTAACGGTCAACCCCAGGTCCCCATGCTGCGTCCTCAGTACAGAGGAGTCCCTCCTCTTGCCAAAGTCAGGGTACCGCACATCAGCCAGCAAACAGGTATCTGTCACTGCCAGTGGAGAGATAGTGACATTCTTCTTTAACTGTTTTTTTTTTATTGAGCTTTGCCTCTGTTATTTCCTGTATCTCCACAGGCTCAAATGCAGAGTCCTCCATAGCACACATAAACAATCTGAAGCGAGGACCCCAGCTGCGGCAGCCACAGCCCCTCCTCTACATCACCACCACTGGCACCGGGGGCCAGCGAACACGCAGACACTGAGCCATCATCCCGTATTCACTCTCAATCCCCCACACTAACACCCAAACCTTGGAATGGAGAGCACCCGCACCCACCTCTAGTCTGATAAAACAAACACTTCTCCCCTCAGTGGCTCACATGAGGCAGCATGATGCAGACTAACCAGAGTGTAGTTGAATCTGTGCTTTGTTGTGGACACTGAGGGATGGCGCTGGCAGGCTCCAAGCTTACATATGCTGAAGATGTCTACACATACAGCGCACGTTCTGTTCTGTTCAAGTGTTTCCACTTTAGCTCAGTTTTGTGCTGAATTACTTGTGTTTTCGTCAAGTCTGGATGTTGTCAAGCTCACTATGAATGCGACACTGTACTAATGTTTGTGCATTGTGAGTAAATACAGTTTGGTAACGTTCAGTGCTTCTTATGAAAAAACTGATGCATCAAGCTAATGATGTTTATGGGGCTAAACCTCAAAATAATGATGTAAGTTAGTATAGATGGAAAATATTTGTTCAATAAAGCATAAAAAGATGAGTACAAGTCTGTATAAGTAACAGTGGCCTATTGTCAAAATGTTTCAGCACCAATGTTTCTGGGAGGGAGATTTTTGGAGGTTGTTTCAGTTTCATGACACAATGATGTCTGAGTAAAAAAAAATAAAACGTTGATTGTTGTGCTCTTCTGGATTCAAACACAATTTTGTATTTTCACATGCCCCAGGTCTATGCCTTTTTTTTAACCCAAAGTTGACTATTAAATGTCATGCTCGTTTGTGCTCGTTTACCACAAGATGCTTATTTTTAATTAATTATTTAACCGTTGCCTTTTCTCTCATGTTGTTGTCATTGACGTCATTTTCATAATTACTACTTTCTATGCTTTATTTTGTAAATTTTTTAATTTGTACACAAATAAATTCAAATACGTGAAATGCTGTTGTCTTTGTAAACTGTGTATTTGCAGGAGTGTGAGAATACAAGAAAATGTCAGTTAACAATTAGCTTTTTAATAACCTTACACAAGGTCACAGTTTTGCAGGATGCAGCATCTGTGCTACGAATGTGGACATCATGCAGTCCGAGTGCAGAAATACATTCATACAGTAGAATAAAATACAAAAGATGAACAACTGGTGCAGACCAGGATTCAGATATGAAGGAGTACATCACATACTTACACTGATGCTGTATTAATAACAAAAGTATTACACTGATTGGATGTGGTATATTTCAAAAAGTCCACTAGATGGTGCACAATTGCTTCAGCTGAGCAGAACTCACGCCTTTGTATTGTAAGAGTAATAATTTACACAGTTCGCTCATTGTATGTTATTTCTTTTAATGTGGCTATTATAGTTGACTAGAGGCATTATTCTGATAATAAACTGAGTCTTTTTTACTTGTCTCCGAGTGCTGAAGCGTATTTTCACTATATTGACGTTTCTTTTTCTCTGGATCATCAAAATCGACTCCAGGACTGAGCAATAACACACAGTTAAAGTTCCAGTTGATCACTTAGTTCGTGCGTCATATATGTTGGTACTTCTATGGCATAATTAATCATTGCTCAAGTAGGCCTAATGAGTTGTCCCTATCTTAATTACTCGTATTTAACTTTAATTGCTTTGCTTCTATAATAGAACATTTTATCATTGTTTAACGTCCCTTGAATCCTTGAGTCTTGCAAGGGCATCACCTGCGCAAGATAAAATGCATATTTCTGATAAATAATGAGAACAAATGTATTTTATCCCAGATATAAGGGGGCTGCAAGTTTTAGTCAGTCCTAGATAAAGCATCAAATTACTATATTGTGCTTGTAGACCCCTGTACCTTCTTATTTAAATCTCTTAACCAAATAGAAGTCCACGTTGTCCATTTAACTAAACTTGCATACTTTGCCCATTTTTTAACGTTGACGTTCGGCGACGCATCTGAAAATGATATTTTTTTTAAAAACGTAAACAAAAAAAGCACAACATTTAATCCTATTGTATTTTGACGAGGTAGAATCGGAAATACCGCCTCATCTGCTCTACTGGCGGTAGTCGTGTCCAATGACAGATAGCTTCCTGTTTGATTGATAGGTCGGTCGACCAATGAGCGCTGGGATTACGGCTCTCGCGCGGTAGTGCACGTAGAGCTGATTTGCAACCCGCCGAAGCAACAGCAAAGAAGGAGGAAAAATGTCGCTGGTGTCGGCGCGGACCGTTCTAGGATCAGTGTGCTTTTAGGAAAAAACAGACGGCAATTTGGTGAGTGGGACAACCGTCACTAGTTGCATCTGTGGTTAGCGCTTAAATTCGGTTTGTCCCGTCCAGACCCGCAACGGTCCGTTACAGTTTGGCCCGTTTTGTGAACCGCGTGATGCCTGTTGTAGAGAAGATAAAACTAGCAAAGCCGCGGCAGCCATGATGGTAGTTACTATACACGAAGCGGAGTTGATTACAGTTGTCAGTTAGTCGCATAAAAGTGTGTTTATTGTCAAAGAGCTGCAAACAGAGTTCACCCTAATGATGACCGTTTCTGAAAAGGCAAGTGGAGACGATTGGAGTCGTATTGTCTGTTGTGTTAATTGAGCGCTTAAAGAAGTTACGTGAATCCCACATTAACTTAACGTCCCACCATATTTTAATGTGGGAGTTTGATGACTTTGTGGTCCCCTGACTCCACAGATGTTGCTGTGTTTCAGTTGTTTCTCCTCAGAGAAACAGAGAGGCGGCATTGCCGAGTGTTGACACAAAGCTGTCACTGTGTTGAAACATCAAACATCAGTTTGTTTGTTTTTACGTCTTTGCGTTAGATCAGGGGTGGGCAATTATTTTTTCCAAAGGGCCACATGAGACACCTGAGCTGTGTTAGAGGACCGAACCAACAATAACCTGAACTTAACTATGTTCAATATTAATTTTCTCCAACTTTAAAGAGCAGTAAATTGTATAATTTTGATTATGCTACTCGTAATCAAAAGACTTAGGATATTCTATTACTATAAAGATATAAAATTGTGGAGCAAGTCAAAAATACAAGTCAAAAACAGGAAAACAATAATTACATCAGTATTTCATTGTATTTTTAACACATACTGAATAGTTGTTTTGCAAATGTAAGCAATTAATTAACTTAATACAAAAAGCAATAGATGCTTTAGATGTCTTTCAGTTCACTTTTCTCATTCAGTGAGAAAAATGTCTGTTTTGGGCTTCAACAAGTGCACTGAAATCTGTCTGAAGGTCTGAGGTGGATATGCGAAGGACAGCTGTGAGGTGCACATCATTGATAGAGGATCTGTGTTTGGATTTGTTGAACTTCAGCACTGAGGAAGTCTGTTCACATATGTGGATCCAAAGAGGACTAGAATCTTCTGTGCATGCCTCCTCATGTGGTGAAAGTTCTCCTCTTTGAGGGAAGAGTAAAATTCAAGCAGTGAGACGGACCTGAAGTGCTCTGCCAGAAGTGCGTCAGACTGCAGGTCAATGAGCTCAAGATGAACATCACTGGGTGCATTAACCACATTGCATGTGAATGGGGAAGAAACATGTGCATTTCATTCTAAACAGTTTTGAAGTCTTGAAATCGCCTTGTAAATTCCCCATGCAGAGCGTCTAGCATGGATGAGTACCTGTGGAGGTGGTCAGCAGAAGGTGTGGCTTCCTTCAGTGTTGGCAAATGGGTGAGAGTTGGCTTGAGAGAAGCTGCAACTTTCTCATAAAAGCCTTCACCAAGCTGTACATTTCATGCACAAAAAGGCCCTTGCACTGCAGTTTGACATTTAGTTCATTCATTAGTGCAGTCACATCAACAGCAAAAGCAAGGTCTGCAATCCAGCCAGCATCTGACAGCTGTGGAATGTCATTTCCTTTTTCCACACAGAAGGCTCGAATCTCTTCTCTCAGGTCCCATACTTTTTTTTAGCATTTTGCCCAGGCTGAGCCACCTGACAGCTGTGTGGTAGCCTAAGTCACGGTGTTCTGTCTCATTTTCCTCCAGAAGTGCTACAAACTGTCTGTGATTCAAAGCTCTTGCCCTGATGAAGTTAACTATTTTAGTTGCAACATCAACAACATAATTAACTTTTAGCACTGAACACACTGTGTCCTTGAACACAGCAACTTTTGCACCACAAACTAAGCACAAAGCTTTTCCTTTGACTTCCGTAAATAAATATTTTGCAGTCCATGCCTTGTTAAAATGCGGCATTCAGCATCAATCTTTCTTTTTTTCGCATGAGCTGACATTTTGGGGGTCTGTCAGTAAACATTCACCTCCATACATAAATAAAAGCCATACTTTCAAAATAAAAGCAGCACAGTGTGCATGGTGTGAAATAGCTTCATTTACATTTCTTGTTTGTGAGTGGCCGCACGCGGGCCGGACAGGGAGGGTCAAGGGGCCGGATGTGGCCCGCGGTCCGTAAAATGCCCAGCTCTGCGTTAGATGATCCCTCATTTTGCTTGTTGTGAAGCTGTGCGTAATGCATCTGGGTCGGTATTTGGGCACTGGCGCACTGAGCTACTCACATAACTGTGGTGTTTTTCCAAAGCGATGAATAAGAATACAAATAAGACAAAGTCATCACAATTTCCAGAACCTAAGTTGACATATTCAAATTTATTGTTTTTGCCTGATATTGAATTTACAATTGTAGGAAACAGAGAAATGCAGTGAGTAGTCACAGTTGAGAAACCAGTAATTTTGTTCACATTTAACTGAATAATCAATTAATTTTCTGTGATCATGTTGATGTCACAATGCCTGCTAGATTAAAATATGCAGACTGATATGTTTCATATAAAGTAGGCCAAACCTTCACAATAAGACACTAAAACCACATAAATTATTTTGTCTTTAATTGTACGACCAGATATTTGACTCATAAACTATTACATTTAAACACTTACAGAAAATCTTAAGATGTGGACAGATGTCAAGTTTTCAGGAACTCTCTACCTTTGCTACAGTATGTAGGACATTTGTGTAACAAACTTCAGCTTTGGGGAGATTAGTAGCAGTGACGTCAGCTTTTGCAATGAATTTGCTCATGTTTGGCCCATTTACAACCATGTGTCTGTGTCAAAAAATGAATTCCAGTATTCCACATAAACACTAATTTTATTGTAACTATAAAGGTACATGTCCTATAATATCCTAAACCTTGATAAGTCACTATATTTCTGTCATTCTATCATACATGACTAAAAGAATCAAATTACTCTTTGACACTGACCATTATTTATTCATTATTTTTTCAGAATGAACCTTCAAATGTGGTGGTGACCTGAATGATTGTAAGTTTGCAACTATGCCAAGAAGTGAAATGTGAAAACAGTTTCACTGTGGGACGTTTTAGCTTGACTAAAGAGAGAGTCAGTTTATGTTCCCCTTTTGTTTGGCCAGCTTTAACCATAACCATTAAAAAAGAAAAAGGGATACTGTAACACTACATGGGCCTCTGAGGTAACCTGATCTGATAATTAAAGCCTCTTCTTAGGGAACCTCGTCCCTCAGCTTGAAAGGTACAATTTCAGCAAAGGCATGGACCAGTCTACAAGGATGGTGGGTCTGGATGCCCAGGGGAACATGGTTTTCACTGTGGTAAAGCCAGTTATGGGCATCTTTCAAGTTTCCTCAGAGCAAGCAAGCAATGTAGCACAAGCAGGCATGGACCTACAGGGTTTATCTGAAAACACATTGGTCCTTCCTCAAATGCAAGGACAGGCTCTGCTAGACCCGAACCAGGTGGAAATGCACACCATACATCAGCATATTCAGCCCCAGATACAGGTTTCTGCCCCAGTCCTGCCTGAGGATGTGTCACAGAGTCAGGAGCCGGCACCAAACTCAAGCACGAATCCGGAGTCCAGTACCCAGATGCCATTTGCAGAAGTGGCGTCACTGCTGGATCCCAACATGAAAGGCTCTAAAGCTCGTAAGTGCCCAGTTGAATGAAGATAACGACTTTTGAATGGTTATCACACTGTGAAAGCTTTGGGATACTCGCTAGCTGCATTTTGGCTCCAAGTGGGTAAAATTACTTGAATCTGTTATATCTCTTTTTTCATTGCTTTAAAAGCAGGGAAAGGATTTGATTCTGCATTGAGATGTGATAAAATGCTGTAGAAACCCAAACGTACCAACTCATTCATCTCACTCTGTCTTGCTCTAATTTTAGGGAAGTATCTCATCTCGTATGATGAAATTAAACGGCGTCTGCAGACCCCAGAGAAGATGTCCCTACGCTCCTTGGCAGCATACACTCGGGTCAGCAGAGGCCCAGCCAGCAAGAAAACCCTTCTGGAGTCGCTTAATGTACTCGGCCTCACGCCAAGCACAACTACCTCTGTGTCGTCCTCCTTCTCCAAACTCACTGAAGGTGACAGATATGTGTGGGGCAATATTTTAATGTGACAGCATAGAGAAGAATGCAAGAGATTTAAGTGTGTTTTCATTTTTCTTCTTAGGCGACACCAGAGCTTTATGTGATGATATGAAAGACTTCACCCAAGACTACATTGACTACAGCAACATGGCAAAGCAGCTCATCCCTGAGACAAATACAGTTCAACACTGGTCTAAAATTATTGAAACTAAGTATGTATGTCCCTGCTTTCAAGCCTTGTTTATATATGTTATAACAGAGGTAAGGCAAAATTAGTAATAACACTTTATTTTTTGTGTCAGGAACCACCTTGAGGATATGAGAAAATGTTTCAAGGACCCAGTCAACAGTGGTGCGTTTGACAATGTCACTCATGGCCTCGGTCTGGGAATGTTGGATGTTGCACTGGACATGATCATCATGGTAATTGAACAGCAGATTCGCGTCCTGTCTGGTGCAGCAGCGTCAGACACAGCTGATTCAGGTCCACCGATGCGACGCATCCGTAGGCGCCACCGTAAAATCCCCTCAACTGACAATGAGATGCCTCACAAGTTGTCTGGAGGGGTCAGAGAGCAAGGGAAGGTCATTTCAAAAGGCAAGGGACGAGGTAAAGCCAGGAAGAAAACAAGACAGGAAACCGGAGCTGTTGGCTCTGTGGAAAACCAAGCAGAGCAGTGCAAGTCAGATGATGTGGAAAGTAATGTTCTTACCCTGGTATCTGGGGGATATGAGACTGTTTCCAGTGGTCTCAGTGCTGCTGGAACTGTTTGACACATCATGATTCATGACTGTTTTAAAGAACCAATGAGAGTCTAGGACACAACCTCTGCATACATGGACCTGGGTTGAGCTCCTGTCAAGGAGATGGTGAACTCAGCATCTACTAAATGTATAATGTCACATCTATGAGTACACTGAGTAAACAATAGATTGTCATTTCGGAAGATACACTTATTAGATTTCTGGCTCAGACTTTGATGAGATGATTAATATCATTATCATGTCTGTATGGTAAATAAAGTGACAGCAGCTTGTTAGCTTGGCTTAACATCAAACTGTTAACAGGGGAAACAGATAGTCTGGCTCTGTCTAACCTAATCTGTGTAACCAAATCTGGCTGGACTGGAACTAGGATTAAAAATTTAAAATGAGGAAACCAGGGGTGGAGTTTTGCCGTTTGATTCAGATGCTAGTTTAATACGTGTTGTTACTACAGCTTCTACACTTTGACCTCTGGTTCTCTGTCCTGGTGTCCCCCCCGCCTCCACGGTATGACTGTGTCTTTCTCCCTCACTCACCTCAGACTGCACCAGCCCTTTTGTGCTCCACCTCTGCAGCTGTTAGCATACATTCAGGTCACAGAGATGACCATTGGATTCTCTGAAAGTTAATAAACCTGCAGTTTAAAAACATTTTACATTTTAAAACGTCATTGTTATGATGAAACTACAAGCTCTTTCAACCATCTCAACAAAAAACTACGTCGCCTGCACAATAAAGTAATATGGTATAGGAAGTTATGTGCTATGACTTTGCTATAAAACTTTATTACAGTTTTTGACAACAATGTGATGTAATACCTTTATTATTGAGCAGCACATTTACCAAAATGTTGAACTATTTCTTTAAGTGAATCTTCAGTAGCAGGTTTTGTATGTATTTAGATGTTTAACTAAATCAAATCATGCATAACAAACCAACCAGAAAACCTGTTCCAGTGTAAAACAGATCACAGCAGACGTCTGCATTATATTTTTTTACTGGTGATAGTGTTTTCTGTTTTACTGTTGTATTTATTGTGTAGATTTGTCACTAGATCAATGAAATGTCTGTTTTAATGGAACCTGAATATAAAGATTTAGTTTTCATAACTACTTGAGCTCTGTTATTGTGTTGTGATTGATGTCCTAAATGGAGCAATCTCCATCTCAGTTTGTTAGAATAACTTCATATTTATTTAGCAGTGTACGTGACCTAATATTGTAGCTGTATGTTCAATTACACAGCTCCAGAGAGAAGAAAAGGAATTTATTTCACAAATCCTATGACATTTTAGAAATCGATGTAAGAGTTAGAATAAAATGTACATACTGTATATCAGGTTGATGACAGACCACAACTCTGTTCAACATTTTGCATTCTGGGAAATGTGCCATCTAATGATACACCTGTGCGTAAAAACAGATGCCTAATGTTTGTTGATTTGGCTCTGATTTCTAGAAGCTGCAAGGCATTGCAAGAGATTTTAAGGTGGTAGGAAAACACTATGTAGAGTCAGCCAAGTGCTAATACCTTACACACACATACAGGGAGGGGGAGTGTGAACAGCTTTAGCGAGGATTTGCTCTGTATTAACCCTGAGAGGGGACAGAACCAGCTGGAGTACAAGTAAAGATGGGTATGGAGTGCAGGAGTTTGAGTAGGTTGAGCTATGTTTTTCTAAGCTAATGACTCCAACGACCGGCACCGAAAGAAAGAATGCAAAAGAAGAACGACTATAGAAAGTGCTGTGCATTTTGAATGATGTTGCAAACCTGAGAAAGTTTAGCCAACAGCTGTCCAAAGACGGTAGGACGGAGCAGAATGGGACACCTTAATGTTCCACTCACGTACACATATACTCATTCCCACAGGGACAAACGTAGATCTAGTCGACTGCAACCTCACAACCCAAATGGTGAGTTGAATGGTGTTGTGGCTTGTGCTTTACAATCTGAAGTTGGTTGGATCAGTAGTTGTGGGATGTTCATATTAGATGCGCCATTGATGTGGTGGTAATACTTTTAAATATTAATGAAACCTGTTCATACTTCACATTCACAAGTGGGGCTGTTTTTTATACAACACTACACACATACCACTGAAGCTTAATTAGTAGACAAGTAAGAGCTTGTTTTGTTTGAACGCTCATCTGTTGTAGTTTTTGATGGAAAAATGTTAGTTTTAGATCTTTAATGTAATATTCCTACTATTCCAGGCAACCATTTTCTTCTATTCATTTCAGAAAAATATGCATCCATAGTGCATATCATGTGGAAGTGATAGGAAACCAATGGCTGCCTGTTGTGTCAAGCGCTGTTGCACAGTTTGCAAAGTTATTTAGGGCATATACTAATATTCAACACATACAAAAAGTTATTCCAACTTAAATTTTCTTATTTGTGTTTTTAAAATCCCATTGTGGCATTGTTTTATTTAATATTTTATGAGCAACTCTGCACCTGTCTCTGCTAACTGTACTGGCTTTCACATTTCTCATGCTCTCATACAGCACAAATGCTTAAAAAACATTTTATTTGTGCCCCATTTCATGAGTCAGTATGTCAATATGTATTCTTCTATCCCTGCACAGACAACCTGAACAATGCATTAGGCGCCATCAGAGTCCTTGGTTTGGAACTGATTGAAGATGAACTTAAGCCACATCTGAACACAGTTTTGAGCAACATTAAGGAGAGGAGTGAGTTCATTTACTCTCTCTTTTACACCTTGATGTTTCATTTCTAAGAGGTTTTTTATTTTGAGCCATGCCGCCCCTCCAGCTGCAGCTAAACATCATAAATATATCACAGTGTGTCATGTGGGAGCTTCAGGTTTCATCCTATAATAAGGGTCATTTTTTTGTGTCACAGTATGTTTTTTTTTTATTTGATGTGATTTGAATTGCAAAATGTAAACAACTCTGCTGCTGCATGAACTTTGCATATTTATATGTTTTCATAACCATATACATATACATCCCACTCCTAGTGGCAGCTATATCATAACAGCTCACCATCCTGAATAATAAAACCTGTAGCAAAACCACAACGGTGAGGGACAGGGAGCTGAGGTTTGGGAAGCTGTAAGGGGATCAGGTGTATGACAGTTGTAAATCCCTGGTAGACGTTAAGCTGCATTTGTCTCTACTAGCACGAGGGGGATAGAGAAGCAGAAGAAGTAAAGAAGGGTCATAGAGATCAAGCAGGGAGTAAAGATGGAAAACAGCACAAGATTCAGTTCAGTGCCATCTGTTCAAACATGATATACACATAGTTCACACACGTTTCAAACCTAATTTTTCTTCTGTCTTGGCCTCAAAAAGTAATTATGATATGCAATCATTCTTGTGTATTTGTGTCATTACTGTGAACACTGATGTGAACTGTGTGGAACTCTTATGTCCAGAGAAAGGTGCTGCTGAACAGGTAGTGATCAGTGGGATCCTGCCAATCCTGGCCCTGTCTCTGAGACACAGAGGGCCTCTCACTCTGCTGACTGCAAAACTAGTTGCTGAACTCGCCAAGGAATGTAAGTTGATTATACACATATGTTGGTCCGTGATTTATATGTACACACATATATATATATATATATATATATATATATATATATATTACATTTATGAGATCAGTCATGTTGTTTAGTTTCTGGAGCCTGAGGCTTTTAGTTATTTGCTGTTATTTTGTTTTGGTTTTTCCATGTTTTCTGTCAGCTGTGGTTCGTAAAGGTTTTGGTGACGCAGGCTTGGTTATGGCTTTGCTGTCGGTGCTGACAAGTTCAGATCAAGAACTGCTCTTTTATGCTGCCAGGGCTATCTCACGAATGTCTTATGACAGCTGTAAGTAAAGGAAACCGATTATCTCCTGAACAGTTCTTACAATTAATTCCTCTCTTTTTTACACTACGCAGAGTTTTAGTAAATTTCAGTTTCAGTCAGGGAACCACTGTAGTGATCTAGTAATCTTGTTCTTCTGTCTCCTTCAGCTAAGCTTCAGGAACTTTTACTACGTCGAGGCGCAGTGCCACGTCTTGTTGCCATCCTGCTTCGTTTTCCAGATGAGGAGGCCCTGGAGGAAGTGTGCCTGCAGGCCCTGTGTAACCTCAGTGGTATGGGAGTGGCAGAAGAGGCAGGGATGGTCTGGGAGAGAGGTGCATCTGTGAGGCCTGGGGAGTTTGTGTTTCATGGCGTCTCTCCCCACACCTGTGGTTTTGCCTCTTCTGTGACTCTGGTGCGTGTGTCTCAGTGGGCACCGAGTCAATATGCAGTCAACATTGAGGTTTTCCAGCGCTGCTCCTCCTCATTCTGGAACCTTCATGGGAGCAAACAGACTACACGATGGTTCCTGCTCTCCAGCTTGGGAAGTTGTTCAAATCTGTACAAGGTGATCAAGTTTTCTACCAAGAAAGTTCCTCGAACCAAAAGTCTGAAGACTCGCGTATTTCACACTTTCCTCTGACAGCTGGAACAAAAACGGTAACCTAACCCAACAGGCATACAAAAGACCTTCCTAATCATACCTCCATCTGAACACTTCAAGCTGCAAATGCTCCAAAGCATCTCTGGATGTCTGTTTAGCTTATGATTGTTGTTTTTATTGGAAATTCTAACTTTTTTGTTCCAAATTGTGAACTTTTACAACCACTCATTTCAGGTCAAATCATCTAATGACTCATTTTAGCTGGCACTGGGAACGTATTACATAATATTGTTTGTATTTTTGTGCAATAATTGAACCAGGAATAATGAAAATGATATAAATAGATATAAAAAATGATGCTGTTATGATGTGTTTGTTGTTTCACACTCATTGCCGGTCAAAAGTCGATCTTTTAGAATTTGACTTTTTTAATTTTACTCCACACTTTTGATTATTTGTATATCTGACACGCAATTTAAATAATAAATACCTTGACTTTTAATCATTTGTGTGTGCGTTTCCTTCACTTTTGTCCAATTAATTCTGGATTGTATACACCACCTACCCTACATTAACCTTTCTCTGAAACCACGGGGGAGCTGCGTTAACATGAGCCCCAGAAGATGACAAGCTGAGAGCACAAAAATGATTCCTCCTCGAAACTCCCGGTCTGCCGAAAGCTTGGCTGCTTGAATCAGATGGGTTTAAGCTTCAGGGAAAATTACTATGGAGGCTGAGGTAACACTGGCTGAATACTACTCAGCTAGCACACACGCTGATGGACCTAGTCTCAGTCTACATTAAACCTCGCTTGCCTTAAGTAGCAAAATAGTTTGAAAGTTCCAACCTGATTACCACAGATAAACACTAGATGGCATGCATGTGCTTTGTAGACACCTGAATAATCTGAACAATATCAGTATTAATTATAAGAAATATACTACAATAACCTGGTTGTGACTTTGGATAAGTGCCTATACAGATGAACTGACTCTAAAAATGACAGGCTGCCCGACTTAACATCTCTGTGGATATTCTTAGATATTTACACTGATTTAATTAGTTTACTTTCCCTTGCTGATATTAAAGTGGTTTGTGAAACTTAAATCTGTTAAATATAAATGGCCACACAGAGATAGACATGTGTATTCCCCTCTCAATCATCCTCCCATTTCTCTTCCACTAATTACCTCTCTTATTGGTTCCATCCTGCTCCGGGGCGTCCAAACGCAGGGGCACGTCCTCTAATCAATCTTAGCTTTATTACTCTGGGACCCACTTAAATATTTGATGTGATACAGATGAGGCTTTGGAATTATTTACAGGTAGTCAAGAGGTTCACACACCCATTCTTGACTAACATGACTGTCCTCTGGTGGAAAACGGACTCACTTGTTGAAGTGGAACAAAAACAGTGGTCTGAACAAGTTTTTTTTTTTCTTTCTAGTGACCAAAAAAAAGCTAAGAAATGTGATGAGGTAAAAAGTCATGGAAAAATTCCATAATGAAATAAAGACTGAATATTCTGAAATTAAATCAAAACAATTACATTAAAAATAATAACAATTGTGTATTGTAGTTCAGTATGGTAAAGTAATAAAAACTGTAAAATTTACCATGACCAGAAACATAGCTATTAAGAAACTGTTGTTTTTTGTAGACATAGGCCTTTGTCTTTGCATAAACACATGAAGTGTTTAATCAATAGCTCCTCTTCTATCCTGTAATAGGAAGTGCAGGGAGGGTGCATATATTACTTTTAATATAAGATTTATTAATAATGCATGATGAACTTAGCATTATATACCCTCACACCCTGATAACGTGGCTGAAAACTGTTTTATTGCTTGTCTTTGCAAATGAGTCTTTTAAACTTTAATCCTCTTGTTGTTTTCTGCAGAAACACAATTGCATTACTATTTCATAGTACTGGGATTATAATTACTACTTTCATCATTTCTTTATTGTGGCCTCAGTTGTTCTGAGCATCTGTAGCATCTGTAGCATCCTTCAGCAACAGACAACAATGACCCACCTCGTGGACACAAGCACACTTGATGCACACCTGATGGATCCTTAAGGGCGTTGCTTCTTTTTTTTTTGATTGCCAAGCACATAACAGACCCTTCTCTGCCTCTCTGACACCTTGCCACACTTGAAGTTGATCAAAAACTTACTTATGGGCCTCTCTACCCAATCGATGACAACTGTCATCAGCAGAGATTCAGCAGGTTTTGTACAGATCCACTGTGGCTGTATTGTGTGCCACAACTACTGGGGACAGTGACGTCCTCTTGGATGGTCTTGACTTTAGTGTTTTTCTCTACAACATAGTACTGCCTCAACTCGACTCAGCACTACTCTACTTGCTTTTGGTACCAGGTACTTCATTTTCCACTGCAAATTCTACCCACTCAGTGACGTCACATGGAACGTCCGCAGGAACAACGGAGGATATTGTCACAGCAAGGAGACAGGTTTTGTTGCAGAAGAGACCGGAGGCCGTAAGACAAAAGACAGCTGAAAAACACTAAACTAAATCCAGAGTTTAGATGATGACAAGATTGTGGTTGCATTAGCAATGCTTCTTTGTGACTACTCACCAATGACTAATAGTCTGCAGTGTTTTCACGTCACCTTTTGGTATCACCTCAGCTTGCCTGAAACCTCGATGGAAAATATGTGGTCTTCTGTGTCATCTACATTTGACAAAACAGATTTTGATGAAGCTTTGGTCAAAGTTCATCCAATAATTCATATTTCCTCCTGCTGTTATTTCCTCTGTCAGTTGTGCTTTCCACACAATAACACATACATTTACAATCCTGAAGCAGGGGCATAGCCATAGAGGAGGCCAGGGACGGCACAGGCCACTACAAAAATCTGGTTGACCGCCTCTTCCACAGTCAGAAGGTGGTCGGTATTTGACAAAAGAGTATAAAGGAATGTACAACTGTCAGCACTACTGACCAGATATATAACATTATCATTATAAATAATGGCCATCCCATTATAAAATATTTCTAGGCCCTTTTTTCTGTGCCTGTGTTGCTCGAGTCTATCAATCTATAGATAGTTTTCTTTTAATTTGACTGTCATTCTGTCTTTTAGACATATCACATTATGTGCAACTCATCACTAAAATGACTTTGATTATGTTCTGGGAAACTGAACTAAAACAATGACAACTGCTTAAACAATAGCTATTTGTACTAGCTATTGCAGTATATTTACACTTGAACTCCATCATATACAAGCTCTCAATCAGGAGACAACAAATTTGATTGTCAGTTAAATTAAATTGAATTCAATCTCTTGTACTGACAACAGTGACACTGAAGTTTCCTCCACTCTCAGCTAAATGTCAACACACCTTTGGTTGCCCAGTCACAGTAGCTGTAACAAGCTGTAAGGGGTTATGACAAGCAGATGTTAAAGTCAACACCAAACACCAAAAGAACCCACCACATCCCAGACAGCTTATTTTTACCCAGAGTTGTCAGAGAGCTGAATGGTCGGTTCAAACGCCGGCTCCTTCACTTCTATTTCTGTACAGGCATCACAAGCAAACGTGGCACAGATGTAGCTCTCTCCTGCTGCTCTGAGCGACAGAATAAGGCTAGTACTGGAACAGGCAACAACAACCGCGACCAAACACAGGCTGTGCTTCAAGCATGTGTATCTGTATGTGCATGTAGACGTGTGTGCGTGTGTGTAGTGTCGGGTTGGTGGGAGGGGAGGCCATCTGTCCTGGCCTATTACGTCCATCACAGGTGGGCCTTGCCACACACACACACACACACACACACAAAACCTCATACATGTTATGGCTCGTACATGGTGTCAGAAAGGACAGTGCCCAGCTAATAGTGGCCTTTATTTTCATGCATGGTGTTTTGCTTAATGTTTGTTTTGAGGGAATTTTGCATCTTGACATTATCAGTGGGGGAAAAGTGGGAATATGGCGAAGAGACAGAGGGAAGAGCAGAATGGCGGCACACAGAGATGACATGGCAGATGGTTGATTGGAGATTATCACCATGGGTGGAAACACCAGGAAGCCAATTAGGGGAGGGGACAGTGACGTGCAGATTGTTCGAGAACCAATCACATTTCTTTATACTTCATTGTGTATTTGACACTACAGACATTGGCATTACAGTGTAAAGCTTGAGGATGATTATTGGCCAAAATAATCAGTCAAAAAGCTCTGAGCTGCAGACTTAATGAACAGTTTTAAGAGCTGATTACAGCTGAGACCTCTGGGACGTTCTTTTAATCAATGATAGCCTGACAACAAAACATCGGGAAAGTGTCTGTCTGTGTGTGGTAAAGATGAGGGGGGAGGCTGGTGAGAGCAAAACAAGAAAAGAGCCAGTTACAGATTGAGTTCGAAAAACAAAGATAGAGGCAGAATGTAAGATGAGTCACATGCAAAGCAAACAGAAAAGAAGAAAAGATAGCAACAGCAGCAGCTTTACAGAAATGAAAATAGAGCTGACTTTGACAAAAACATCAAAATGGTCCTCAAACTTCCTTTTCAGCCTCCCCTGTTCTCTCCATTTACAGTTTTGTGTTTCATCTAATTTTTCTGCTTTTTGTGCCTGTTTCAGTTAACTCACTGTTTCCCCTCAGCCTGTGGGTGTAAAGTACAGTATGTGTTCCTGTCATTCTGCTGAATAAAGATGACAGTGTTAGCAAGCATGGATATCACTTTCTTTCAAAATGACTACAGCTCATTTGACAGGCAATACCTTGGATGAAATTCTCCAATAGCAAGAGATACATTTAATATATAGTTTTTATATATGTACAAACAGTTCACACACTGTGCATAAAGTATTAGACGAAAGAACAAACAGGACATGTAAAGATGCACACACCTCAGCAGAGTATGTCTGTTTTACAAAGATCAAGGTCTATGACTTCATAGGGATTTTGAGTTCAAGCCCAAGGCTCTTAAAACACACAAAGCAAACTCTGTGTTCTAATTAACCCTCATGTTGTGTTCATTTCATGTTAAACAATTTTGTGTTCCCAGTCAAAAATGACCGTTCCATCAAAACCCATCATAAACTATACATATATTATCACTATTTGTTGTGTTAGATCTTTTTATCAACTTGAGTTCTTGTGAAAATTAAAAGTTTTGAACTTCTATTTGTTACTTATGGCTTGTATGGCTCATTGATCTGAGCTTATACATCTTGAATTTGAGTTCTAAAAAACACAATTTCTGGATTATTTTGACTATAAGAAATAATCAGATGAAACATAGTATACTGTTTGTTACAGACTACTTTGTGTCAAAGCTACCGAGGACATTTGTTTTGAAATCACTTATAATTTTTATACAGTCACATAAAGTAACACCTGTTGTGTTCTGGGTCAAAAGTGACCAGGAATATTTTATAATAATAATAATAACAACAACAACAATTGATACTTTATTGATCCCCTTGGGGAAATTCTTTGTGGACAGGCTACCTCTGTGAGGCGCCAAGGGTCAGGGTATTGGTGTCTTGTCCAAGGACACTGAGACATGTAGCCTGCTGGGACTGGGAATCAAACCGCTTACCCTTGGGTTTGAAGAGGACTGCCCTACCCACTGAGCTATCATGCCGCCCCTGTGTACAAAGGAAATTATCCCAAAAATACACTTGACAATTTCAGAAAATCAGTGTCTAAGTACATTAAAGAACAACTAACATGAAGAATAACATTACAATATTGTGTCATGGGACACAACATTGTGCAGTCATCTCCAGAACCCCTTCCCTTGGTTCTTTTCAAAAACACTGTGTGCAGGTTTCCCGGTATAAACCTGCATGTTCCAGGCATAACTTGTCCTGGCATCACATGTTGCCCATATCTTTATGCCATATTTAGACTGCTTGCTTGGCATATACTATTTGAAAGGGCAGCATCCCCTAAAAGTGACCAGACGCTCATCCACTTTGATGTTTGGACTTATGGAGTTATGATGTTTGGGTTATAGAGGAGTGGAAGGCCCTCCACCCACTTGAATGTCACAGTAGCCTCAGCATTAGCATCTTTTTCATCACTAGATTCCTACTCATCACTTTTTGGTCTGGATTATATTTCATGTCGTCTTCAGTTTCTGACACTTCCTCCTCTATAATCCATCCTCACAGTCAGTTTCCTGACCTCTCTCCTCCTCACCAGTGTGGTGATCAAATATGTAAACAGGAGCCTCACTTACGGTATATCTACCTGCCACGGTGCTGCCACACACTAAACTAACAAAGCTACGAGAAAAGTACAACATTATTAAAACAACTGTCTGTGAGAACTGCCAACACATGTGTTGTTCCATGGGAGAGAGAGTCTCCCTCAAAGGCCCCCGTAGTGGCTACCAGCGAACCCAAGGTGTGTGTGTGTGTGTGTGTGTGTGTGTGTGTGTGTGCGTGCGTGCGTCTCCATCTGACAAATGAGGATGTACCTGAGCTCAGTTTTTACACTAATTATTGTCTCCCCCATTCATTTCCAATGGCCGATCATTTTTGACCAGATGTGTACAAAAGTTGAATAAAACACACAGAATTGTATACAAATTCATACAATATATTTTGTGTGTTGAAATCCTGTTTATGGACAAAGTCATTGAATCTTAGGTCAGTCTGATCAAATTAACTACATTTTTCAGAGACAAAACTTTTAAGTCGGTCAAATTTGACCGGAACACAACATAAGGGTTAAACAAAAGGATCTTTCACACAAAATGATGCTGAATACAATTACTACTCAAACTTGTGATTGCCTTGAGCTCAAATGATAAAGAGAAACATAATCAATCTGTAAAAGTTTGATTCTGAAGCGAACCAATTAGTTTCAACATGGAGCCAATTGGACATGTCAGTGAATGTGTGAAGGGCAGACGAAGAGAGTAAAAGAAGAAGCAAGAGGGAAAGGTTTATGCTAATGTGTGTCTCAGTGCTTCTCCTTGGATATGTTAGACCTAGAGGAGGCAAACCTGGGAGTGAAAACCACATGTGAACCCTGGAGTAACACTGCGTCTGACACTGGGATGACAGACTCCTCTGCTGCTAAGGATATGCAAATGTATGTACCTTTTCTGCAGTTCAAGGTTAAAATTTACCTGGACACAATTGCACAGTTAGCCTTGGAAGAATATAAAAAATAGCGCACCACATATATGGAGAGATTAAATAACTCTTAATATGCATTTATACACAGGTCTAGTATGTTTCCCTGGCATTTGCAAATGCAGTATTACTTTTCAACATGCCCCACATTAGGCTCCACAATGAATTCAATTCAGTTCAGTTTATTTATATAGTTCCAAGTCATAACAAAAGTCATCAAGGCACTTTACTGGGTAACGAGTGAAAAGATTCACAGGCTACCGATGTTAAAGAACAGAATAGTTTGGGATTATTTATCAATTCCAAAAGTATATTGGTGGGCTTGTCATGTACTGGATGTCATATATAAAATATATAAGTATATACTTGTATATCCAGTATAGTGTGACTACTGTTATATCTACAATGCTAATGAAGTAGACATTTTAGTGGAAAAACTTAAATTCTAACTAATGCTGATATTTAGCAGGTATACTGTTTTCCACCATCTAAGTTTAATGCGTGAGCCTACTACCATTTGCTAATGAGCACTGAACACTAGGTATTGTACAGCTCTGGCTGATGGGAATGTCATTAATTTGGCCATTAACCAAAGTAGCAGATGAGTCAAAATTCTGATTGGTAATTCATTTATTTTATCTAACACCATCCAGAGTTATGGCAATGCATCCTGAGGGCAACTGCACCAAATTTCACGGCAATCTATTCAAAACCACAAATGTCAGCCTCATGGTGACCTTAAATGAAGTCGCTGGATTACCAGAGTCAATATAAAGGCCAGGGGAAAAGTCAGTGATCACCAAAGTAATTAGGATTTGTCCTCTGGGCACCATGTTTGTACTTTTCACAAAAATAAAAAACAACAACAAAAAAATAAATAAAATCAAAAAGTAAATAAAATAATATAATCACATCACCAGCAGACTTAATAATGCAGTTAATGAAGGAAATGCTTTTTAAAAAGCCATGAGAACAAATTATACATTAGCACTGAATAATATAACAATGTTGTGAAAAAAAAACACCTACATTCATAAAAAAGGTTTTATCAATAAATCTTTCCACTATCAGTCAAAATGTGTCTAGCTGAGTCTGGGCAGAGAAAGGCTCTTAAGCAACCCTCCCAAGCCTAATTAAGATGCTCAGCTGATTGCAGACTTGTCTGATTAGGCTGTTCATTAGATCTGCCCAGGGTGAGAGCTTTCACACCAGCTTGAGACAATCTTTGATATCACTGAATGACACCGGATGGATACAAGCTTAATGGAACTTAATGGATCACATTTTCAGCCTTTGATCCCTCTTTAAAACACCATCAACAAGTATGGTACCCTCTGATCATCCACAAACAACACCACTTGAGCGCAAGACAAAGCCGCCAGGCTTCCCTTCTCCTCCTCTTCCTCCTCCTCTCCTCTTATTTCTTCTCGTCTCGCCTGATCTGTCAGCGAGTGTCTCCCAGCCATCACTCTGTCTGACAGACAGACTATCTCGGAGTCGTCAGTCACTCCACTGCCTCTCTGCAGCCGTCATCTCTAGCCGGCAGGGACACCCCCTGCAACACAGCCGTCACACTGCAAATGAAGAGAGGCCTCTTGTCTCCTGAAACAGGGGAAGCATGAGAAGAATATTCGATTGATTAAAGAGGCTCCCTTCTCATGTGGTCATTAGCATTGCTATCAGTGGTTGTAAAGTGAATTTTAATAGTCAAGATGAGGCCTGACCTTGAAGTTGGAGAGTGTATTTCTGCTTTAATAAGGTGTAACACACTGTGTCCTTTGAACTAGTATGGAATAGCTACACTCATAATTTAGAAAAAAAAGCATGCTGTTAGCTAAAAGTTTAACGTTGATGATGGTGGAGGTGGTTTCTTTGCTTAAAGAGGCAGAGATCAGGAGATGAATACATACATTTTCAGAGCAGATTTTCTTTGTCAGATCTGATGCTCTCATTAATCAATAGTTTTATGGGTGTGTTGTATGTTTTTTCTCATTAAAGACTCATCAAAGAGAATTGGGAAACCAGAGACTGTGACAATCAGGCTTTCTTCCTTTACACTTCTTTGCATAGTATGTCACTGTGTCAGATTATATTTGCATAAAGTTTATCCTTTCTCAACTTTCCTCTATAGTGTAGTTGAATGGTTTTTGAGCTTGACAAGCTCAGCAGGGGTGGCGGGGGGCATACGACTACAAAGCCAGGTCTCTTTTACAATCTATAGCAACTGTCACTTTTCCAGCTTTTTGAATCTATAAGTGTGAACAGCCTGTAAGATATAAGAATCAAAAAAGAGAATTTCCAAGAGGAGGAGTTCTAAGATGTTGATCGTGTCATAATTTAATAAGAAATGAACAAATCCAAAAAGAAAATTATATAGGGAAAGTCTGATTGACACAGAAGAATAATATGCCAACATACATCAATAACAAGAACTGCCTGTTGCTCTGTGGAAAATGAAATTTCCCATCAGCAGTGACATTTTCTGTCAGAATTATAAATGAAAGGTTGGTTCAAAAGTGACAGAAAAGGTCATAATCAGTGATAATAGTGTGGTAAGTTATGGGGATAGGAAGTAGTGCTATTTTGTGCCACCTCTGGACATTTGTGAAAATGTAAGTTACAAACAAAAATCCCAGATGTTTATGTGCAATTTTTCAAAGTTACATAACTTCTTCAAGCATCTTTGGTGGATCAGATAAGTAACTAATGAATACCAAATCTAATTTTGGGATTTGAAATACACTCTTCCCACAAAAAAAATAAGTTGGGGAGCTGTGTTAATTACAAAAGTAAAAGTGTTAGTGGGAAACTAATTTGTTTTGTAATTCATTTGTCACTCAGTGAGAAAAAAAAAAAAAATCACTAGAGGAGGGTGATAGAGGTAGACTGCTGAACTGAATGCTCCAAGGCGCGCCCGTAAAGAATCGCTGATCTGATTCACACACAAAAATGACATTCAGGCACACAAAACACCACATGAAAGGAGTTAGGTGCACTGAGTAGAGCTGCAAACACACATTTAAAATTACAGGTGACAGAACATTTCATTTTAATTTGTTTAACTTTAGAAACATTTATGCTTATTAATGTGAATTTGAGGTCCAGACAACAAAAAAGGACAGATAAAACCATTGTAGAAATCATGTTTGTGTTTTCCTGCAGCATTTTATCTGTAGGTTATGCCATCCATATTTGTGCCTTGTGAGTTTGTCTATTAACATCGTTGGTTACGCCAGTGGTGTGTCCCTCGGAGGTGAATTCCATTTAAATTGAAGCAGGCAGATGGAGAAGTGATGTTGTAAATGTATTTTCCCTCAAACCATGACAGATAGCTCCACAACACTTGAAAAACACAATAGAACAGGGGAGGCCTGCATGCGTGCAAGCATTTGCATGTGTAAATGCATTTGTGTGTGTAAATAAATAGAGAGCTATTCTTGATATAGATATACCCACCAGAGCTATCATGGTTAATAATGTGTCAGTGATGACTGATGGTCAACTAAAGAGATGGGATAGATATGTGTGTGTGTGCTCACATGCGCCTGTGCTACAATATGTGTTTGTATCTACATGCCACATGGCAGTTGTGTATCCTCATTATTTTTTTGTGCCCTTTTTCTCATTTCTTTCTTTACTGGTCTCTCTTCATTCCCCACCATGCTGCATATATGTAAGCAGTGTAAAGTGGATATAGATATGCATTAATGCGTCTGTGTATACAGTTGGCATGTGGAGATAAAATGAAACTGTAAAAGAAAGGGACACAAAATGCTAATCACAATCTTGATGCATTGCTCAATGTGTTTTTCACTGATAAACCCAATGCAGTTGTACTGTGTGGCTAAACAGAGTTTTATACCAAGCGCTAGAAGCAGCAAACACAGTGTCATAATGAAAATACATAATCAGGATATTTGTCTGTTTCATGGAAAGTGAGTCTAAATATATTTTACTGACTAGACTCTTAATGCTGTTTCCTTGGGCCCTGTTTGTTCTGTCAGCATTTTGTGTGTTTATGAAAACTCTCATCCTCCCCTCTCCTCCCTTTTTATTATGCTTTTCTTCTCTGTATGTTTTGCTTAACATGGTTTTTTTTTTAGTAAAGAAAAACAAACAAACAAAAAAAGTGTTGGTTACTGTTCCAGTTTGACCTCAGCCAATAAAAGCAGCTCTTCTGACAACAAGTGACTGAGTGAATAAAAATACAACACCACCAAATACAGATGACAATTGTTTGGTTTGATGCGTTGTTTGAAGTGGCATCAAGTGCAGTTTCCAGCACACACATTCAAAACTGCTGCTCACACAGATGCACAAAGTGACCTTGCTCTGTCATCTGAAAGTTTGTGTGTATGAATGTGTGTTGAGAGTTTATGTATTCTGTGTATTTCCAGTTTGGTAACGAGGATGTACTAGGACGACAATGGGTGGAACTGTTGATCTAATGGAGATGTGCACATACATGTACATGCAGAATGTAATAAAAGTAAAAACTCATTATACCCACCTTATTAGCCTATAATTAATTTCATTATCAATATTTATGTACATGATACTTTACCACACATTGTTTGATAAGGTTAAATTCTCTTCACTATTTGTGTAGGGATATGTAAACTGTAATTATACTACAGCTTTTGTCCAACTGTTTTTATTTTTTTGCATATAACAGTTGTTATTTGTGCAAACAGTGTGAAGGCCAAAAGTCAATTTAATTCTTTGTGCGCATGGCTGCGAGAGTCCTTGTTATGTTTACTTTGTCACCAGAAAAAGTTCACTAGGCTCCCTGTGCAAGTGTGCATGTACTGAAAGGTAAACTTACACTTGAATTGTGTGCTGTATGTATGTACCATAGTCCCCAACTGTCCGCATTTGTTCTGGAGTATGATCACAGCTTAAGCCTTCAGCCTCTGGGTGGTGTTTCCCCAATGGAGCTGGTTTAGTGTCACTGTTACTAGGAAACATTCTCCCTGGGAAATTATTAATATATAGCATATGTAATCTATAATGTAAATGTTGATTTCTTTCCAGTTTTCTACAGGTTCAGAAAGTAGGTTGCTCTCAACCATTGATGCATTGCATTGCTGTGTATCCCTTTACAACATTTAGGAATACTCATGTGTTGCTGTTTTGGTTTATATTCCAGTTGGTCGATGCTAACTTGCTAACATTACTGAACTACTTCTGAATATAGAAGTTACTTTTTGTGCATGTTATTTCAATACTTGTCCATAGCTCCCACACACTCAGAGCTCCCACTCAAAACTCACAGCAGTGGGTAGTCGTCCAACCTCTGTAATGCATACAGTATTTTGTAATTCAAATCATGACACACACACACACACACACACACACACACACTAACATGGTTCTGGACTGCTAAAATCAAAAATGGGACTTGCACATGCTGGTATGGGTCCCCCAGTTGGTTACATGTGCCCACTCACAAAGACATGGCACCAATCAAATAGTAAAAGTAGAAAATGCAGTCATGTCTATATTGATCTTAGGAAAGAAATTGGGGGGAAATAAACAATAATATTATTTAGCCATAGAAGTTAATCTATATTAATACCCTTAATTTTATATTAATACCTTTATTTATACTAACGTGCGTCTATGCATGTCTCTAAAAGTGTTTCTCTTTTTGTGTGTGATTCTGAAAACACACACACACACACACACACACAGTGTAAATGTGTATCCATAACAACGGCCATTAGTTGTCAGCATCTGTCTCCTAGCTGTATCCCTCCACAGATCCCAGACCAGTAGCCCTGCGCTGACATTGAGGCCAGCTGTTTCAATGTGGTCTCATGTGATTAAGACCAGAGGAGAGGTGGGATGTATTTCCATCAGAAAGAAGAAAATGTGAAAAGACGAGACGAGAAAAGATAGCTGTCTGTCCTCACGGGGCCAACACAATACTTTAATCACCTCACACCTATCTTCCATTTCATCCTCCTATCCCAGCTGCCCAGAACAGACGGCCAACATCTGAAGATCATTTTTTACGCCTCTAGTTTTCCCTCCATTTTCTCTTGTCCTATTTCTCCATCTGTTTCACTCTTCCCAGGTCCTTCACTCTTTTTCCATCTTGTTGTCCTCCATTTATTACGTATTGACCATCTCCGTGCCACTCTCTGCTTCTCGCTCCATATCTCTGTGTCTCAACATGGTATCTATGAAGACAAATGTTACCCCAAGGTCACATGATTCTGTTACCATTTTCCAGCCAAAGTCAATCTGCCACCATGTAACGAGGACAGATTCTCTCTCAATTGCAGAGAGAGAAGGAAAGAGAGAAACGGGGAGAAGAAAGAGGAGCAGTCTCTATCGCAAGACAATAAAATATTAATATTTCCTGCACAATCATTTGCTCAATCAGATAGTGATAAGTATTTATTATATGTGATCAGCCATTGTCAAGGAAGAGTTTGTCCATTGTGCCATTTTTTCTCTTGGAAATGTTCGCCATATATTGCTTTTCAGGGCATCTGGACTCAAACATACAGTATGTAAAACATGAGACACAAGCTGGAGCTAAGGTCAACCTGGGGGTTTGTTTTAACCAATCCTTTTATTTCTAGATCTTAGCAATTACTCTAAGGTTTGTACAATGTTATTACTGACAGGGACAATACTGCAAAAATAAGTTATGTTCTACATGTGTGAAAGAGAGACTTTAGACAATGTCCAGACCAGATTGTAGATTGTCCAGATGTTGTCTGGAGTTCGTATCAGAAAACCGTTCCAGTTTGTATTAAGCCAAACGTATCCTTAAGTATAATTTGAGATGCTCCATTTTACCAAGCAATCACACTGTTGTATCAAACAAATCAGCATAAGCTACAGTATTACAGAACACTGTGCTTGGGGCTTGCTTTAATAAACATAATAAATGTCAATGGGTCTACAAAAAAAGACCCATTAGCAAACACAGTGTATTCTGTCCATGGTGGGGTAATTTATTCTGTTGTGACAGTAATTCTCAGGAATTATATTGATTGGTTCTGATAGAAGCTGAAATATTATGCAGAAGGACACTCGTCTCTGTCACCATCACAGATAAGCACACACCCATGTCTGGAGAGGCCATATCACTGGATAAGGAATAGAGAGTAATAACAGAGTTAAGTGATTAGATGACAATTTAGTCTTCAGTCTACAAGCCATTCTTTGCCTTGCCCTTGTAAAGTCCACTGTGTTTTAACGACTGAAAAGGGAATTAAGTGGCAGCTCACTTTGTCACTGCCCTGCAGGGAACTGCCCCTCTTCATTCATTCGATGTGCTCCACTACAGATGTGGTTCATTTCATGTCAAAACGGCTCAATTGGAAGGTTTTCTTTAAACCATTATCTGCAGGCAATTCAGCTGCATGGGTTCGTCATCTTCACCTGCCATCCATGCAAAATAGAACAGAAAAAAAAGTTGTATGAACAACGATTTGAGTCAACTACATCAGAAGTCATGACTCTCTGTCATGTCAGGGTGCACTGTCAGCACAACCTCAGCAGATGAGCATGATGTATGACCACGTGGCCGTCCAGTAAAATCATATTGCTCAGATGTTGGGTCTGCTGTTTTTCTGTTTGCACAAGTTGGTTTAGACCTAACAGATACAACTCATCTCATTATTTTGTAATGGCTCTATAATTGGTCTTTTAATGGAGCTTTTTTTTGAGCACCTAATTGGTGTTTTGCAGAATAGCCAGCAGTACCTTCCGCCAGCCAGCAAGAGCGAGGGTCCTTAGGGCGCACTCAGGTGTAGAAGCTGATTGCCTGCCTGCTTGCTTGCTCCCAATCTGTCAGTGCTGCAGCCATGCTGGCAAGAAAGGATGTAAAATTTCAAGAGAATATTGTGTGTGTGCGCGTTCCTAGTGAAGGCATCGGCATGGCACACCATCCTTCAGGCGGCACCGCGACAGGACCCATCTGCCAGTCAGAACAGAGGGGCTGGTCGGAGCAACTCTGGCACAGACTGGGACAAACAGAACTCTCCTCACCTCTCCACCTCCTTTTAATAAGGCTTTACTTCTCCCAGTCATCCTCCTCTGCAGCCATCTAGCTATTACTCTCCTTTGCTACCTTTATACATCCCTGTTTGCTGTTCATCTTCACCCACAATTTTCATTTTCAGTTATCGAGCTCTCTTGTGAAGCCTCGCCTCCTCTCACTGCAAACAGATGAGCTTGTCTTGATCTATTTTTGACTCATTAAATGATCCAAGTTGTATTTAATTTTTGCATTAAATCTTTTCTTATATCCATCAGTTTCTCATTTTATCCCTCCCACTCCTTCTCTGAAAGAAGTGTGTGGATTAACAGTATTTCTATAGATTTATCTCACTGAAAAAGGACTGAAGTGGGTGTTTTGCAGAAATTTTTGTGTTATATTACACTTGCTAAGTTAAACTGTCCTCACTTTGCAGAGTATTCTGATTTATTCTGATCTGACCGCTGGAGTACAAATTAAGAAGAGGTCAAACAGGTGAGTGACACCAGAGATGGGAACAAGTGTTGGAGCCAGTTAGTTGGGAGGTGATTATCAGCCTGTCACTGTTGGAGTGTGACTGTCAGACTTTCTCATCAGGTAGCAACGAGTCATTCGCACAAAGAAATTAGTAGTAACAGCAAACATGTACATTTGAGACGAAAAGCACATGACCACACAAAATAAAAGTACATAAACTAATTTGCAAAATCACACGCACACACACAATTTACATTTAGTCTGACCTGCTCTATCTATGTTCAGCCATGCACACTGTAAATGTTTTTGCATGAGCTTAATTTATTGAGGGTGAGCAGGTTCAATCTTTGCAAAACATGTTGACAGCAGCCGCAGGGGCCAGTATACACATGACAGACAAACTGTGGTGCTTTAAGGAGGACTGTCCGTTCTGGGCCACCGCAGGGAGTTTTCACTGACTTCACTTTCTTCATTTAGCTACTGTAATGCTATGAGTGTGCCACTGAATGCTGTCAGGTCTGGTTTGGGTGAGCGAGGCCCCTGTCCAGTAATTAGCAAGCTGCTATAGGGGCAGACTGTTGGGACTTGGTTGCCAACATGACACAGCAAAATTCAGGGAAAACTAATTTTTGTGGGCTTTTAATGTTGTTTACTGATTAAATGTTGTAGGGATCTTTCTCCATTTCTTGGAAATTATATATAGCAGCTGCAGCAACAAAATTCTAAATTATGCAAATTTGAAACAGCAAAAAACCCAAAGTGACTATATACAGTATTGTTACATAGGATGTCACTGATGGTAACCAACCTACAAAATATCAACATATGGCAGTATTATGTTAAGACGTTGTTTTAACTGCAAGACATTTGTCATGTATTGCAGTGACGACAATGTTTCTTTTACTGCGTTCCATTTACTACAGCTTTAACACTCATTTTAACACTTCATGTGCAGAGCATCCACTAGAGGTTTGTCCACCTTTCCAACTTAGAAATTCAACTTCACGGGGCGCTGCAGTAGAAATTTCTGACTGATAAATGCAAATGGAATACATCCAAAATATTCAGTGTCTCAGTCTCTGGGCTGCTTGCTGTTCCATGACCAATACACCAGCAATATTTAGATCTACAATGTATCCACCAGCCAGATTGAGGTTTAAAATACAAAAAGAAACTCAAGTCTTTTACATAGTAAGTATTTAGTTCATGTAAGTGAACTTTGAATGTATTTATGCTGTGTTGGCTTCTTTGTTTGAAACACTTAAAGTACAATACATTCTTTCCATGGTCAGTAAATTAAACAACTCCACACACACACACACACACACAGAGATTATTTTGCACGGCCCTTGTTCTGTACAAAATGATCTTAAAAAATTTAGCTGAGATTCAACAGTTCCTAATCCTAAAACCAAGCGTCAACCTTCAAACAACGCTTTAAAGTTAAGAGGACTGACCAAAAATATATTCTCAGCAATGGTATAAAACTAAAATTACATACAGCCACATGTGTCAAAAGTACTGTCACAATTAAAATAACCATATGTTTCTAAGACAGAGTGTACACATTGCACATATGGCATAATGTGACAGTGTACAGGCCACTCCGACTGCAAAAAGTCAAAAGTCTTGATGCCACATCAATGTATGTGCTATTTTCTTTCGGCTCAGCCTCAGTGAGGTTCATAGTTATTCCATTACCTATACATTGAAATTATACACTGGCTAAATGTATTTGATTATATTGGGGGGTTAAATGAGGTCTTACTATGTCTAGGACACAGTTACTTTGTTGAAAATTCAGGTATTAGCAATTCTGTAATAATTATTAGTGTCATTATGTCTCTTCCTTTTGGCTCTTCCTCCCCTCACACCTCCTGTTCTCCCTACCTCTCCCATCCCAAGTGTAATCATCTAAGTTATCAGTCATGGCAAACGCCTAGGGCACAGAACTGTAGTACCTACAATGACTGAAATGATTCATATCCACAGCTTGCTCATTATATCAACAGCGACAAATTGCACTGGCTGAAACATTTATTCCTTCACTCAAAGTGGAATTTTGATGTAGTAAACAAGCATGCCTTTTATTAATATCTAAATCAAAGTCTATGGGCAGAAATAAAATATTGTAATGTTTACTACAACAAGTGAGTGTGGTTTGTTAATGCACATTAATACTCTGAATATTATCTTTCATCAGAGGTTCACCATGTTCTTTGTGTCAAAGACTGAGCATAAACACATTTTTCAAATCTTTATGCAAGTGTTTAAGCAGTAAATAAAAAAAAAAAAAAAAATCAGAATACAGTGTCTCAAAGCTTACAGATAATTCACTGTCTCCTAGTATGTCTTCAGTATTCATTAAATTAGTTTGCTGTCTGAAAAAGAACAAAATCATTGTTAACTTATGAAAGCAAATCAAAAATTCAGAATAACTTTTGTAGGACTTCTGCGGGTGTGCATGTACTGTATAACATTAAGAAAAAATAAAAATAGCATTGAAAAAAAAGGTGTAAAGATGCTTTACAAAACTACACTGCTCATCTGAGGCGGGGATCAAATCTCAAAAAAACAGCAAATTATTAATGGCAAAGTGAGACCATAGTCCTGTGTGCAGTCCTTAGCATTTGTTGGGTGTAGAATATTCATGTACAAACAGTATCACACAGCAGTATTGTGCCCTTAGGTGGTGTAATTACTTTTTGAAGAACAAAAAGTGGTGGGTATGTACTATTGAAATAGCAGCAACTTCTGAACATCAACTATTAGGCTATAAGTAGCAAGTTTGGATGTGATTGTTTGATGTTTGAGGAAGTGCTTCACTTACATGTACAATTCTACAAAAATACAACTGAAGGAGAACTTGAAAATTGTCCCACAGAGGTAGAAACAATTTATTTATCACAGGGCAGATGAACCAGAAAACAGAACCGACACATTGGGCTCGTTTACATGCACACTAAAAATCTGATTATTATCCAATTTCTGGAGTTATCAGATTATTAAGTGATCATGTAAACAGCATAACATGATAGGCTTTATCACATAACGGCAGTTATCCGATTATGAGAAATCGGATAAAGACACCTGGATTTTTCTGCAATACTCCAATGTCTTTGTGTATGTATACCCGTTAATCTGATTTATTTCTCTCTTTTACATCTGCGCATGTGTAAAAAGAAAAAGAAAATCGTATTAAACGGAAGTGACGTAGTCACATTGTATGCGTAAGACAAAAGACTACAGGGCAAATGTTTGACGTATGAAAGCCAACCGTTGTTTTCTCCCATGGAGTATAAACGAAGGACAGCAGCAGCATGTAGCCTATTAGCTCCCACATTAGACCGTAGGCATTGCCATGTTC
This sequence comes from Sandelia bainsii, assembly GCA_032362345.1. Lineage (NCBI taxonomy): Eukaryota > Metazoa > Chordata > Actinopteri > Anabantiformes > Anabantidae > Sandelia > Sandelia bainsii. Next base: position 14,874,281 of record JAUMHL010000012.1, on the reverse strand, counting down.
CACAAGACAAGACCAGATGTTTTGAAAATAACAGGGAGTTTGAGTCTTATGTCGCTACGTACGTGCGCACGTACTCTGGACGAAATCCGATAATGGACTGAAACATGTAAACCAGATTTCTGAAGTATATCTGATTACTCCAGGTTATCTGATTTGTGTGGGTCAATTGTCATCTAATCAAGTTATAATGGTGATTGTGAGAAAAGCTGAGTATTTACTCATTCAAAAAACATGAAACAACTTTAGCACTGATTTTGACAGGTTTTTGATCAGCTGATGTATTAAATTAAAAGTGTTTCTTTAATTTTGTCACCACCAACTCCTGAGGAAAATATCAGGCTTTTTAACTGCTAAATGCTCCAATGTGTTTTCACAAAATGTGAAAGTCTGTTTGTTGCTGGCTATGCAACATACAATGGCTTTGTGATTACTTAATCACTGAAACCGATGCCTGATGTAGCTGGAAAAAGATATGCTATAGAGCTTAGGGGAACAATAAAGTATGGTGATAATTATCTTAGCCCTTTCATATTACACATGTTTTGATCCATTGTTAATTAAAAAAAATAGTGATCCGCCTTTAAACATAAAAGTAGCTATAATTAAATTCTACTGTAGTGTCTGAAAATAAGATCAATTTGTTGCCATTAAAATTGTTATTGAGAGTTATTATTGGATTAATGTTACACCTAAGTAACATTTTATCAATTTTTAGGTAGATTATACACTGTTATGCAGCCTCAGTCTTTATATATAAGCAAATTCTCTGTAATTTGTAAATTGTTTATCTGCAAAATAAATAGTAATAATATTTAGCTATCAGTAACAATGATGAAGCCAGAAGGGGACATAACACCTTTTTTTTTTTTTAAATACAGTTGTATATGTTTTCCATATAATTCTGCAAGGTCTTAACCTTACTATGTAAAGTACCCTGATTCAAAGCACATTCAAAACGCTGCAAATCACAAAATGCAGCAAATAGAAAAAATACAAAAAAGAAAATGCTGCAAATAGCATTTAAAACCATAGTTTTAATAAAACCATTGACTTAGTAACTGACACCACCTAGCTACCAGCTACCTAGCCTAATTAGCAAATATAAACCATTTTTTGTAAATTAGATAGTGAGGAAAGCTAGCGATGCTACAGTGGACTAGTTAGTGGCGGTTGCTAACTAATTTACAGTTTTTAAAACTTTATTCACAATTGTGTGTAACACAACTTACAATCAACAGACAAATTGAAATGTGTATAAACATTGTTCAGTGGAGCATAACACATGATGGTTTTTAAATAAATTAATTTTATATGCTTTCTTTTGTTTATTGGTAAGTATATCTGTATACCTGTGCTGAACATCATTAAAGAGCTTTCTCAAAGCACAAATCATTTTGTTAATTAATCACACACACACACACACACACACACACACACACACACACACGGTTAATTAACAAATGTATTTATGCTTTATGTACTTTTGTTTGAGTTATGTTTCTAAATAAAAACCTCTGATGGCTCCTTGTGCATGACCCACTACCCTGTTACCTCACTCTACTTTAGCTCTGTCACTTTGATCAACGCCTCATCTCATGCTGTCAAACTCTGACCTTCAATGTGCGTTCGATGAAGCAGTTTGTCTGATGGATGTTTGGGAGACACCATTATGGATGGAAGGCTGGGTAATAGAAGCAGCAGAGGTGTTGTGGTTAACAGAACAAAGACTTATTTTCACCTTACTTTTGTTATGAATTGACAGGCTGATCTCGTCTGTGTGAATAAATGTTTGCACACATACCCTAAAAATGCAAAATGGTTTATATTCTGATAAAATTAATTATATAAAAATTTGTGGGAATCTGTAAATCTTGAAAACATGCTTTTTTAAATTTATTTATTTATTTATTTTTTTGTTCTTTGTCCTTCCTCTTTTTTTTTCCTTTAAATGTAGTTTTTATCTTCTTGCAGGTTTGCCAAATAACTGAATTTGTTTTCAACATCAAAATCAAATGTCCATCTACCAAATTTTGAGCTTTGTTATGCAAGATCTGAAAACTAGCTTTATGTTGCGCTTTAACCACATATCACCACTAGTATAAGAAAAAGCACCATTCTCATGCATCACACTACTTTAAAAAATTAACTTAAAAATACACAGTTTGTGTTTTCAGTCATTTACTATTTATAAGAAAATTTCGCCCGTCTCTCCTTCAACTGACAACATACAATCAAGCAGCTCATTCTGTACAGTCTCAATGTCCCTTAAACACAGTAAAAGTCTGCAGATGTCCATGTACTGCTGCATCCAGGGATCCAACAAAGTCCACCAGCCCCCA
>JAUMHL010000012.1:14856455-14871842 GCA_032362345.1 Sandelia bainsii | reverse complement strand
TAAACGAGTGAGAGAACATTTTTAAACTACACTTTAATGCAGATTATACACTGTACTCACAGACTGTATAATGTATAAATTGTTTATTTAAATTTGAATGTTTTTGTAAAATTATTTTATGGGATTCCTATCTTCTTCTTCATCTGAGACAGGTGGGGCGGCGCCCCAGCACCCTCTATTGACGAGCCGCCATTGCTAAGGAGTCTGATACTTCCTTTGGGAGTTGGTGGAGGTTAAACTAAAGCTAAAAGGAAGATGAGTATTCAACTTACAGTGCTGGGAAATATGATTCTAAATGAATGCAAATGTTACTTCGTGCTGGATATGCAAATGTGCAACTGATTGTTAACATGTCCGACACATCAACATTATAAACCACTGATATGATGGTGGCTGAATATCTGTCAGCCTGTTTTGATATCTTCAGGCCCATAGTGGCCATAAATTGAAGATTGCAGCTTTAAATATTTAATACCAGAGCTGCCATGAATACAATAAGGATGAGTTTTCAAAACCAATGCTTGCAATTGAAGTACCAGTGCGAAAACAAAATAACCCTGTGAAAGTTGACCACTAGAGCAGGTTTTAGGTTTCTGCAAGTTAATGGTCATTATTCAGTCATGAAATGAAATCAGTTGGTGCTTAAAAATGTAAATGTCTAATGTACATATTTTGCAATTGTTGAACTAAAATATGCAGCCAGTGTGGTTGTATTAAACTCCCCTATTGACTTTTTCTCCTTCTCACCATCCCTCACCTCCAAGAAGGTCATGTCAGGACACACGGAGGGAACTAGGGGTGTTTTGGAAGACCCTCCCTTTGAGTTCCCTTCTGCCTGACAGTGGGTTTGACCTGATCTGCTCTATAATCTGTGTGTGCAGAATGCAGAGCAGGGAGCAACACTGATTAAGATCACCCACGTGGATGTTTATAGGTACTTGCATGCTGGGTGTTCCACTCCTCACCAGAAAACTGACAGGTTGGGCCATATGTTTAAAAGAACCATTTATGCTTCCATGATAATTGACCACTTGATATTGTAGAAGAATATGCTGTCCTGTAAATTCACCTGTCTGTCATTTGTTCAAATTATAAAGCATATAGCATAGTATACGTTCAGCAGCAAAGAATAAGCTTAATGTTATTCTGTTTAATGTTAGCAAAAAGTTCTGAAAGTCTGTGTTAGGAAATAAGTGACTTTAGTTCTTGCAGTTGTTTTCCACCAGGCACGTCTTGTTTTCCCACTTATCACTATACATTCATGCAATGCAGAGTCACCGCCTCAGGATAATTGCAAAATTATTGAACCTCCCTCTTACTCACTGCAATGGGAATGTGATTTGCTTCAGGTACTGGCAACAAACAAGGATCAAATTCAACTACAACATCTGACAAAATTACAGGTCGCAAACAAAGTTGCCATGCCACCATGCTCCCTTCTTGGAGCTTCTCTTGGAGCTTTTTAGTCTTCATGCTTGACATTCAGCTTTGAAAAACACCCAAGTTTAAAAATCAAACTAGGGATCAAAACACCCCGCACCCTTCACAGAGGTGCTGAATTCACTGCACCACAGAGCTCTGCTGGACTCAAATTCACAATTTTATACTCCCAACACTTGCTGAGATGCTTTAAAGTGTTTCTTTCTGGGGGCTTTTCAGTGTTCACTTATATTATTGGCTTGTGAGATGTACAAATTCACTTTGGCATAGGAATGCGTTTTATGAGAAATGGGGAATCATGACATCTGTACAACCTTCTCTCTCTGAATCACGTTCATTTGGAAATTAATTAGCCCTTGCCAATATATTAGAGTAAATATAAAGGCTTTTATAATGTTTGTTGGCAACATTAGAGAATACAGAAATGGTTAGTGGATGGATAGGAATGACAAGACTTTGAGACTGGACAACAGGGTTCCCATTCTTTAGATTCAGTTCAGTGTTCACTTTTCCTAACTTTATCCAAATTGTTTTAGTTGCCTAAAGTTAACCATACCTCTACCACAGAGGCTGAAAATAATGAACACAAATCTAATTTATCCAAGTACTATATTGAAATAAATTATATGATCTTGTTTGCAACTCTGTTGATTGCTCCCATGAGTTTGAGACATGGCTCTTCTTCAGGTACAAACATCAAATTAACACAGGTGTGTGGAGTGGGTTAAATACTTGTTCTTCCACCACATGAACAGAGGCTAGACACCTGAAACTGTTTTTCAAAATAATATACCCATGTTTGATGCACAATTTGTCAGTATCATGAGCCATCACCAAAGGTATCAACAGACAAAATCATTATAGGCAGCTTAGATAACAAAACACAAAGTACAATCATCAACAGACAAAGACATAAAACCAACAATATAAGTATGAGATGCAATACAACCTTCATCTGACATCCGTTTGACATATTTTTAAAGTTTAAATCTTTTCCTTTTGACAGAAATGCTAGAAGAATTTGTCTGTCTTGGCTCACACTGTGTATTATACCTGTGAAAAGTATTCACTCCCCTTTTAGGTTTTTTAATGTTTTACAGTATTTAATCATACTCAATTAAATTAGGCTTTTTCGACAAGAATATAAAAAAAAAATACTCTTTCGTGCAAAGTAAAAACAGATCTCTACAAAGTCATATTAATGAATTAAAAATATCAAACATAAAGCCTACTGAATAAAGAACACACAATTAGTTAAATGGAGTTCACCTGTGTGCAGTGAGTGTGTTTCAAGGACTGCAGTATAAATACACCTCCAGCTACTAGTGAATCATTTTTCTGATCAAAAACTAAATTATGAAGACAAAAGAAAGAAATGACAAGCAACCCTGCAAATAGGATACTGAAAAGCACAGTTAGAGCATAAGTCAAATGTGATTTTGTTGTGCCATGGAAAAAAAGTGCAGAAGATTCATCTAAAGTTCTCATCTGTTGATGAGGTCTAAACTAATAGCAGGGATATTTAAATAATCTAATCGAGCTAGCTGACGTAGTTTAGAATTGCTGGTTTTATATATTTGTCTGTGGATGATTATACTTTGGATTTTGTCATTTAAGCTATATATAATAATTTTGTCTATTGATAGTGGCTTTGATTATGTTTCATTGTGGATCAAATATGGGTATATTATTTTGAAAAATAGGTTCTGGTCTCTGGTGGAAGCCACACCAACAACAGGGCAGTGAGTATTTAACCTATTATGCACACCTGTGTTAATGTGATGAGGGTGAGACAGCAGTTTGAGGCAGATAACAGCTGTGCTAAACAGAAATGTAATGCTGACCGTGATTGACAGGTGTCAGAACACACTGGATTGCAGCTTGGTGCATTTGGCCCTGTATGGCTGCAGTTTGGTCAAGGTGCCCATGCTAACCCCTGTTGACTATAATATTAAAACCAACAGCAGGATTTGACTGTTGTTCTTCAGGTGTCCTGTCTTACACATGAAATCATTTTCGCCTATCTCGTGTGTGTCTTTGTGTTATGTGTCTACCTATCTATGTTAATGTGTTTTATTCTGTCACAGGGGAATGTTAGATATGGTCTCTGTTATTGAAGTTGACATTTATTTCTTTATGGTGTCATGTATGAAAGGACAAAGAGTAGAGATGTACTTCATTCCTGTCTTTGTCAGTCTTTGTAGTCAGTCCTTTAGCGACAGCAGGCAGCATATGGCATAAATATTAATCCTATTTTGACTCCATTTCTTCTGGGTCACACCTGGCAGCCACTATAGGTCTCAGTGGTAGTAGAGGACAAAACAGGAGGGAGATACTGATGTGAAAGGGAGACAGAATGATGAAAAGAAGAAACCACATTATTTTTAGCCATGCTACAATGACAAAATGTGTCTGCAAATATTTGAAGCGTGATATGGACATTTTGGGCAGATATTTATGGTCCCCAGAGGATCAATGGGCTTCAGCCACAAATACATAGCCCTGGTTATTTTGGCCCTGAAAAAGTAAGCAAATAGCTGAACTTTGCTTTTATCATCATTAAAGAGGAAGACACATAGAAAAATGAAGCTACGTTACATAAATAAGTTATGTTTCTTGATATGATTACAGGAACCTTAGCTAGGCAGCATGTGTACAAATGTAGTAAACTGTTGTTCTGATAAGTGCATTCTGTGTTCTTGTCTGCTCACACTGCTGCTCCTTGACAAGTCTTGCCAACCATTTTTTTTTTTTTCTACACAAATATTGTCTGTCATGCAAATGTGTAAATATTTAAATACACATACAGTACAACAAATGAAATGAAGTATACTGGAAATAAAATATCCATAAAATAACTGGATCAATATTAGTAAGACAGTGAGGACAGCGTTAAAAGCAGCTAGGCATTTTATGCTGTGATTCTGGTTTTCATGGGATCATTACAGCCACATATACTGACAGTTATTTTAATCACTAGGTGTACTGTAATGGTATTTTTGAAATAAGTGGAAGTGCTCTCTATTAAATGCATTTTATGATAGGTTAGAAAAGGGTGGTGCTTATTAGATGGCATGGCCTGATACCTTTCTTTGGGATCAAAAGTCACTTAACATGAATACTGATCTTCTTATGTTAGCTGTTAGAAATGTATCTAGGCAACTAAACATGCCATTTGTGCTAAAACATGTAAAACCACCAGTATGACTGTTTAAATCTCCCCCATCTGCTTCCATCAGTCATCAGTCCTGTAGTGGGCTCCAGGTTGGAGATCATGTATCTGGACAGGTGGGGGGGAAGCTGTTTCTGGGAGACCCTCCTTATGATTTCCCATCTGTCTGACAATGTAATCGAATGAATGTGTCCCATAATCTGTAAACATAATCTGCAATCTCATTTGGCCCACAGCCTGTAAATAATCTGTGCCATAATCTGTCTGATGAGCAGTGGAAAACAAACTCGCACGTATCTTACTAGTGACAGAAAATGTGATATGGGATAAATATCACATCACTCTGAATAATGTCAGAATAATCAGACTGAGCAGCTAACATATCTGTTACTGCAGTGAATATACAGTACATTTCAATATTGTAGTTTATATTTTTTTAGGTTAGAAAGGAGTGACATGCTGAGATGATTGTCACACTGGATGGATGGCATTGCTTGACCACACCTGTCACCATCTTGGAGCCTGTCAGCCTACTGGTGGGCATGGATATAATGTATGGATGAGATCAAAAACCATTAGTTCACAAATAATACAATGTCCAACGTTTTCCACAAACATCTGAATCACAGACATTTGTGTCATGTTAAAGTGAACAATTTAACGTGTCAGTTGTTCAGAGAATAAAGCAGGCGGGAGAGAGTTAGAGCAGAGAAAGTTTGAGTTGAAGACTGTGTTTTATTCAGAAGGCGGGGAAGGTCCTCTTCATCTGTCGACTGCTGCACCTGTTCCCTGTTCACAGCAGCCAAACAGGACCGACACTCCGTCACCCTGCATGAGGCCACTGCGAAAGAGTGGAGTAAATGCAATGTGTATGACTGAGTGTGTGTGTATGTGTCATCTAGTCCTGCCTCAGGACTGTGGTGTGTTATGGCACTTTGGGCTCAGTCAGTTTGTTTTCACAGGGAGAATAATGTAGGTTAATGTTAGAGCATGAGTTTATGGACTGTCGCACTACACAGAATGGTCACTTGGGTAGTGATACTGTAAGAATAACTAATGTTCCATGTTATTTATTTTTTGTCTGTCAGGGTATCTGTCAAAAGTGCTACATGACAAAACGTGTTTCAAACTTGATTGTTAAAAGCATCCTAATCAATCAAGAGTTTTTCCCTTGTGCCACCTTTTGTGAAAGTCAATTTTGCACACACAAGATTCAGTCTAATGTGCATAATGTTATGACGTTTGCTGAAGCTAAATCTTTTATTATTTTAATTATCTTTTTTGTGCTGACTCTGACCTTATTTTTGATCCTCATCACAGCCTAAGCCACCTCCAAGGGACAGATACTTGAGTTAATACTTTAGACATATTTTTAATTTTATGTTTTATTTTTTATTTAGAGAAAGTTGACATGCTGGCTGTTTGCCAACTCTGCTCTTTTTCACATTCATACAACGGTATAAAGTCACACCTGGGAGTTGCCCTGTACATCTTCTCTTGTCCAGCCCAGCAGGCATCTTGGGGCTGATTATGACTGCAGACATCCCAGCTGGTGTGGGCATGACAACTGGTGATAAGCCCACTTATCTCACCTCTAGGCAACAGTGACACTGCTGCACACACATTCATGTTTGTGTTTATGTGCAAAAACATTATTTCTGTTTGTATGTGTGTGATCAGGCTCAGAGTACTAATATTTGGCAGCACTGGGAATGTTTTGGCTCTCAGCAGGCTGAAAAAGGCAGACATGCCAAAGATAAAAGCCAGGTAGCTGGCAACACACTGCCACATCTCAGCTGTCTCTGCTAGCTTGGTGGAGATAGTGGTATTTGTACCCATGCATATACTTCAAAGTTTGAACATGAAACTTTTAATATAACATAGATGATGGTGAATTTATGCAATGAAATTATGTAAGAATGGCATGTAAACTCAAGTCATACTAATTGTATCTGTAAAGCTCATCGACACAGAGAGAAGCTTCACCAACTGGATCTTCTTTGTGTTTAAAGTTCTTCAGGGATGTTGTCTGGGGCCACTTCAATATTCAGATTATATATATATATATATATATATAAACCATGTTAATGTGCTACGCACACGCAGCATCACCTTATGTGAAGACCTATGATCAAGAGTTGTCAATTTACATGTAGCTGGAAAGGGTTACATAGTAATCGCAAAGACAAAGATATTCATCAGTCCACAGTTTACAAATGAGACAAATTGTCTATTAGGCAAAAAAGAAGAGAACCAGAATGTTACGGTAACACCACCACACTTTCTCCAGTTCCCTTGCCCATCTATTTCTTTCCATCTCTTCATCTGCTCCTCATCCCATCTCACATCCACTTGCCTGCATGTGATCGCCCTGTGATCTCGCTTAACTCCTGTTCCTGTAAACATAGGCACCATCCCTGTAGAGCTGCTCTGTGGCAGCTCATCCACACATTACAAATGTGTTTGATCCTCCGTGAAGCCTTAAACAACAACCTTTTTCTGTATTTCTGTTGTTTTCTTTTCAACCCAAAAGCTTTAGCCTAAATTTGCTCCTGAATCAAGCCCATTTTAAACTCTTGGTTTGTTAAAGTACCAAGCTCTTAATGTCTTTTATTGATTGTGGGATGCAATTAAATTCATAAAGATGAACTATTATTTGTTTCAGAATGTGTTAATTTTAAAAGGCACATTCCAAAGATTAAAAAATGCCCAGTTTTACTGACTTTTATTATATTTAAATATCTATCTGTAGTTAATCTCAAAACTACATTCATAAATTTCTCTGCCAGGCAAGATGAACTGAAGTGCGATAAAAGTGTAGCATTAACACTGATTTATTTATTTTTTTGGTAGCATTGGGTTTTACACTTGATTATAAATAAATTTAAGAGTTTTATAAGTGTAATGTGTTTGGGGAATTATGGTACAAAATGGTACAAAACACCTTATAAGAAAAACAAAGTCACGTCTTGACATTAAATTGGAGTGAGATGTTGGCAAATTACTTAAAATTAATCAGGTGATGAAAATGCACACCTTGTAATTCTAAATTGTGTGATAGTCTATTTACTACTAGTAACACCACAAGTACTTTTATGACTGCAATAGTGAGCTAATATTGTGTCGTCTACTACTACTACTACTACTACTACTACTACTACTACTAAAACAGTACATAGTGGAAGCATAACTTCATAATACCTGTGCTTTATACCGTTGGTACTATGTTTCATATTAAGATCATGTCCTTTTCCTCTCCCTCACCTCTCACACTGTAATGAAAACTTTAATTCAATAAAACAGCCAAGGTCAATTGTCCTGTCTCTGTAGAGCACTGCGCTAACCTGTTATATCCCCTAATGCCACTGCACATATAGCAGCACTCTTAAACACACACACATTTAAACACTCATGAACTGACCCCTACTAACGACTCGCATTCCTCACATGCTTCACAGACAACATGACTGTATAATAACCATGTAGCACAGGTTTCAAGGTTAAACTGTCTTTGTACTGATCAGTGCTGTACTGGGCACAACAAGGACTCACAGGACTCCCTTCTTTCTGCACTGTCCTTCATTTTTCTTGCTTAATACAAAAATTGTAAATGTCAGCCTCTATTGGTGCTACACTGAAAGATGAGATCACCAAGGTCATAAAGACTCATCATTTGGAACCCGTGAATTTTAGGAGTTTGTGCAAATTGATTAAATGTTTATATCACTGGCTCACTAAAAGCTTTGAGTTGTTGGTGGTGAAGCATTAAAATTCAGAGAATCACCAAAGTCATTAGGATTCATCCTGTGGGCACCAACTCTGCATTGTGTGCGCATACAATGCATCACTGGAGCATGAATGTGTGTACCAAACTGCAAGGCCATCCATCCAATATTCAATGCGGATTCAACAGTTGTGGAAATTTTTCAGTCTGGACTGGGATGATAGAACAACCAACCGATAAATTGACATTACCATCCTTAGAGCCATGCTAGCAGCATAAAAATCTCCTTTCCAGGCTTTTTATCATTGAACCTCAAACTCCCTAAACTTGGCGAGGCAAACAATGTCTATTAAATTCAAATTCATGTCAACAATACTCCTATAAAGAAATGACTTACTTTCTGAAGCTTATTTGCTCTTATTCATTTGAAGAATTAGTGCCAGAAACATGCATCACAGAGATGCAAATTCCACAGAGGAAAATATGTCTGTCTTCAAAATCAGGGTGGAAAATTAACACACTAACTGCCTAATGCTACTGTCACTGGTACTTAGTCCTTGTGTAATGGTAACAGACTTTTGGCAAGTTCAAGTTCCAGTCCAGTGCCCCCTTTGGACAATGACAGTAGTGTTCTTTTTACATAATTTTCACCATATTTAATTATAACTTTGAACCAAGTCTGCTCAGAAACATCATATTCTGATGCTTTAAATAGTCTTTTCACCTTTATGAACAAATCAAGACATTTCATATAAGGTCCTTAGCACCTTACAGTATTTTCAATTCTCCATGCGTTTAAAATAATTAAATTAAATTAAATTAGTTCTTTTTTTTTATTTGCCAAAAACTGAGTGAAAGTGTGATCTATAGTATAGCAGAATTAATTTGCCCATGTGTGCATGTGTCCATGCTATATGTGTTCACACAAGATTGGCTCAGCAGTACAGCCAGGCAGCCACTCTTTCTCCTTGTTAACCTCTTGTTTTTCAGTCTCCCTCCCAACAAAATGAGAGAACAATGGCAAACAGAAGAGGAAGAGAGAGATGGACGAGTGATGTTCCTATTACTGCTCTGTTCATTTCAGCCCTGGAGGGGAAAAAATGGAGGGAGAGCTGTAATAGACCACTGTACATTACAGGACAGATGAGCGGAGTCTCAGTACTATTAGTCTGGGTCTGCCCAGTGGTAAGGAACATTAGAAAGAAAAAGAAATCATGCAGTTCTCACACACACACTACATGTATTTAAGCATGCATGTTAATCTGTTACCATCAGTGTGATCTAAATCTCCTGCAGGTGAGTAATGTATTGCTTTTTTCTCACATGTGCTTTTGCATTTAGAGATGAGACACAACTGGAAAACAGATGAAAGGCTACTAGAAGGACAAAGATATTAAGAGATGCTGTCAAAGCTTTTGATTGGCTTGAGATGTAGCTCTTCTGGGGACTGATCGTGAGCTGACTGTGCACTGCTTTTCATAAAAGTATATGGAAGGTATTTTATGTCAGTCAGTAGAAGAGATGGGTGCTTTTAAAACAAGAGGTGTCGGGGGGTCAAACTACTTCAAACAGTTGATTATTTTTAGAGGCAATTATGCAGATATGTTTATCTCTGTTTATAGTAAGTAGATCTGTTGAATGGTTGACTTTTGTGGCCTTGTCAAAGCATAAATTAAAAACCACTCAGACATAAAAGCGTTTTAAAAAGAGAACAAAGGGTAATCATCAAAAATAGTTCAAAATGTGTGATTAGCTATCATAAAATAAATGAATGTGGATACATTGTAGGAAACTTGTGTTATGCTTAAGGTAGAAATGTGTAAGATTTAAGGTAGAAATGTGTAAGACAAAGAACAAAAATGACTGTAATAATGTATGTACTGTTGATTATATTTCATAATTAATTATTCACCTCTTGAACTCCGCCAGGATGACAATATAGACTAGGGGGCCCTCTATCACTTTATCGGTTCTATACGCCTTAACTATTATGTTATAAATAATCCGACACCAACAAAAAATGCCATATCATAACACATTTTTAGAGAACATGGTGCATGTTATCAATTTAAGTGAAAGTTTTTCAACTCAGTATGCACTTGGAAAAGGTGCCAGTGTTGGTGTTGTATTTTATGTTCTCGGTCAAGAAAGGCAGGAGATGCAATGTCGGTTATTCCACTTGAGGTGGACGCTGATATGATAAATAAAAAAACAAACATGAATATATGTTATTCAATTGTCTCTCCACCACAGTTAAAGCAAGAACCACCCCACAGCATTTAGCTATTCAGTGTTATTTTTGTTATTGTCTGCTCCACTCACTACTGTCTTTTTTTCCCTCATCTTCCTCTTTTTATATCCTCTTCTATCCTCTTTTACACTGAATCCTGCCCTAACATTACTTGCAACATTAGTGAGAGGTGGGGCCCATTTAGGGAGGTTCAGGTCTTGTACTGTCATTGCAAACTTTGCACATTGTCACTGCCGTACTTTGTCCTCTCTGCAGTGCCTATGAATATGAGACATCAACTTGAACCAGCTTTAAACTTGAACCTTCCCTGCTGGTATAGGTACTCCTACATTTTTGTTGTTGTTGACTTTAGTAAAAGTACAGAAGCATGATCAGCAAAATGTACTTTAAGTATTAAAAGTCAAGACAAAAGTACTGAAAATATTTGATTTTTGCTGAAGCCTTGACATGTTAGCAGTATTTAAATATTGGAGCTTGTCAGAATGAAGCAAATTTGAATATTATTATACTGTATAGACAACTTGGGTAATTAAACTAATATTTACCTTTCTTCTATCTTCTTAATTTGGAGGAAAAAAATTGGAGGAATTGTTCGTAGCTTTTAATAGAGTTCAAACAACCATTAAGAGATACGTATGAACTGACACAAACACACACATTCAGAACTACAGAAATATGCAGGTATCATATGGGAAACCTTCCATGGCCAGGGTCTAGTTCGACTTTCATTTTCTAGTTATTGCAGAGACCCATTTTTTGTTTGTGAGGTTGCAGGGCACAAGCGATGGGAAAGGATGTAGAGCGTGAAGCAATTTAAGTGGGTTTGAGAATCACACTGACAGTCTACAAACCTCTCAGAGATTTTCATTACCTTTTCTACTTCTATCTAAACTCTGTGTCATTATTGCATGTATGGAAGCAGGCTTGAACATAGTACATTTGTTCTGTGAGTTTGATCATTTGGCTTGTCACAAATCACAACAAGAGTCATCGCAAGACACTTTACAGTGTACGGTTTAAGACCTTACAGAATAAAACTATATATAGAATTATGCAAAAAATACGACAATGCCACTTGAGCAAGCACTAGGCAACAGAGTCTGCTTTTAGGTGCTCAGTAGGTAGCATACAGTTGGTTTATCAGAGGACTTTTTGCTAAAAACTGCTTCATGCTGCCCATGGAAAATATAAATAAGTGCAGTAAGACTGAACCATAACAGTAAAGATGCAGACAATGAGCTGAACAATGTTAAATTGCTCCACAGAGCTGACAGGAACATACTGGTTGACAATTCTGTGGGGTTGTCACTTAAAATGCCCATTTTAACAGTTAATAATTTGAACCAATGTTATAAAAGAGAATTACCACTTTGCAGTCTTGTGCCTGTGTCAAAAATACTGTTCAGACTCATATTCTAATTAGTTCATCCATGAGTCCAAGTGGATGTTTATACCAGATCTAATGAAATTCCCTCTGGACATCCTGACATTGCGTTGATGAGAATGGGATAGACGTGAGGTTACAGTGAGTTTTGACTTCTGATTAACAAAATCTAATCAGTTCATCCTTGATTCCAAGTGGATGTTTGTGCCAAATTTGAAGGAATCCCCTCAGTCCAAAGAGATTATGCTCAAAAGAATGAGAAGTGTAGATAACTTGAAAACATAATGTTTGAATACAAGCATCTGTACAAGATAGTTGCCTAAATTAAATTCCCTATAAGTGGCAAGATTATTAGGTTTACCTCATCAAACAATAAGTAAAAAAGTGTACATATCTTACCATACATCGGATTTTGGTAGATGATAGTTCTTCATTCTTGATAGACGCCGTTTAATTTCGTACAAAAGCATATTAAGGTGTGAAGCAGAGTTCTGGATCGAACATTACTTGCTTTCCTCTCAGGCCAATTTCTTGCCAAGAATTAAACAAAATTAAAGAGGAAGAAGCCTTCAGAGACAGACACAGACACACCAGCAGTGCATAATGTGATTACGGTGAATTAAAGAGTATTAAATGCTGTGCTGCAGTTGCTCTCCTTACTGTGTGAGTCTTTGTAATAGATGAATACATCGGCCTTTATTTAAACGCAGCAAGGCGAATGACTCTATCATCAGAAATGAAATCAGCATGAATAAATAAGTAAACAAACAAGAACAGCCAGGCCTTCTGTTGATGAGAAGCACCCGCTTGCTGGATATTAATCGATAGCAGCAGCTTCTATCTTCGACCTGGTGTTGTTTAACGAGAGAAGAACAGCAGCAGACGATTAAGAACATCAGATGAATCCTGCTAGAATTTGCTTTGTACATCTGTCTGGATAGACTTGAAGTATTGTTCACTCACATTGCTCCCCTGTTTCTTTGATTCACTATCTGTCTCTTTTTCAGTCTGTCCTCTCCCTGTAGTCTCTCTTTGACCCATCTGATGGCCCCCTCCGTCTGTTCCCTCTTTTCCACTCCCGCCTTTTCTCTCCTGTTGTGGTTGCTCAGTCCCTCTTATCACAGAGTTGTTGTATGGGGTTAGCGGTCGATGGCGTGAGGTGACAGCAGACAGGTGAAGATGAATGGAGTCCTGGCTCAGCTTTGTGGGCTAAGCCGGCGTTCCGCACACATATCACTAGCGGTGCTAATTCAGGCATAAACAGATTCAAAAGCACACAAAGAAAGTAATGAAGCGTGGCTGATTGGACAGTGCGGAAAGAGTCCCCACACATCTACATCCAGATATGCACACACATACACACCAGTGACACCAGCAGAGAAATACATACACATATTTGAGATATAAAAAGGCTGGCAAGTGTGCAGCTGTCCACTGGGGCGTGTGCATTTTCACCTGTCAGTGCTTCATGGAGAACTGACCCAGTGTGTACATCTGTCCCAACCTCCTCCTCCTCTTCTCCTTTCCTTTCCTATCAGTTCCTCTCTCATCCTCTCCTTTTTCCTCATTTAGTTTTTTCCTCTTTTCTCGTCTCTGAACCTTTTTTTCCCCTTTCCCTCTTCTCCTCTTTTACATTCACCTCTCTGCTCCTCCTCTATCCTTTTTATCTCCTCTCCTGTCATTGCATCCAAACCAGTGAGTCTGGTTTGATCTCTGTGATGGTGATCTCTCTTCATGTAGCTGACAGGTTCGATGGGCTTCACATCCTGAGCTCAGAGCCCGATGACTCAGGCAGAGTCATCAGTGTGATCTGCTCTCCTGTGTAAATGAACTGGCTCAGATGTAAGGAGAGTGGAAATGAAAAGATTTGGAGTGTATGCACGCATGTGAGAGAGAGAGAGAGGAATTAAAGCCTAACCAGTAGCCACAAAGAAACAAAATTACTCCAGTATGGTAAAAATTCAATATTCTGTTTCTCATAAAACAGTGATTTCCTCAGCATCTCAGTGCAGCATAAAATGAGTTGCTATTGTTGTGGTGCTGGTTTCGCACTTGTGGCATATTTCATTGTCGCTCGCAAATTGCAAATAAATTTCCTACAGGGTCTTGCACAGGTCACACAGTTTTTGTGTTGATTAGTGAAATGTGTCAAATTGACTGAGAGTAAATGTTGCAAATTACAACTTGCATTCAGTGAAACAGGCCCCTTGTTACAGGTGCCATTTATGAGCCATGATTAAACTTATTGTTTTATACTGTTTGTTTGGCTGCCTGATGACAGAAACACAGTAAATCTATAGCATAAGAAGTTTTTTTTTGTTTGTGGCTATAAAGAGAAGAATACATTTAAGTAAAATTTTCAAGTCTTTATCAGTTTCACTGTGAATGACGTTGACCTGAAAACACAGGTCTTTTGACTCACACTGGTCCAAAATATTTGTTCTTAACCGTCATTTGAGCAATTTCAGAGAATTTGTGGCCTTCACCAAGTTCTCTTACTTTGATTATTCCCTTACAAACAAAATTCAAGTGCTGCAGACCTGTGATATGTGTCACAGAAAGATAGATTAGCTTCCTCCACTGGGAGAAAACACATTGTGGCTTCATCTGAATTCATTTGGAGTTCATTATGATACAGAAATTGATTTTAATTAAAAAGCACAGCAAAGGCTATATAACAAACTTAATGCTTAAATTACTATTCTGTTCATCATTGTGTCATCATCATTGTTCACCAATTTACTGAGAGGTATTTTAAACTATAGTGATTTCATTGGCATACTTTGCACAGCAGCTTCTGTTTCTGCAGTTAGGCTGAAAGTTAGGGTTAGAAAATGTCTCAGTCATTTTAATGCATTAGGGTGTTAATGTAGGTCTCTGTCCAGAATTAAACTCTGTTATGACACCTGACAGTGTGACATCAGCAACTCTAGGTTTGAATATTCTCTTCTTAGAACAGAAAGCCTTATATGGCAATTTCAGGGGCATTGATTACGTTAGTAATCCCCATTAACAGGAGATAATCGGTCTGAAACAAGCGATTTACTGTAGTTAAGAGAGTTTTGTTAGTCTGACATGTTACATTTGTACGTAGACGATTCAGAGAAAAGTAGGAGAAATTTAGAACAGAAAGTAAGACTGAAAGGAGAGGGAGAGAGAGATGTTTTATCAGAGTCTCTATCTCACACTGAAACTCACTTAAGAGAAATTTGTCTCGTCTTGTACAGCGGGGATACTATCTTCCCTGACTTATACACACACGCGTGTAAACCAATGGGTAAAAACTCTGTATGTGTTGTCAGAAATTATTTGTGCTGACTCAGATAAGGTACACCCACCTTTTCAATTCAATTCAATTCATCTTTATTTGTATAGCGCCAAATCATAACAAAGATCATCTCAAGGCACTTTACATA
>JAUMHL010000012.1:14837892-14856355 GCA_032362345.1 Sandelia bainsii | reverse complement strand
TCAATAGTGTCAAACGCAGCACTAAGGTCTAACAAGACGAGTATAGAGACAAGTCCATTGTCTGAGGCTAAGAGAAGTTCGTTCGTTTTCGTCTCCCTTATAGTGAAAACTTGTCCATATTCATTCGCTATCTTCAGCACTGATCTCTCTCTCTCACACACAAACACGCACACACGACACGACCATCCACAAGCTTTACTTATCACATCCCATGTGCTATTAGCCCTCATCTGATATCATTTTTCATTATCAGCTGGTAAATGTTGACTTTGATACATTGCACATCTGATTATACTCTGTAGTGTTAATTTCATTTTTGTTTTTGCAGTGAAAATCCTGTAATTCTGTCTTCTAGACAGAATAGTTTGATGTGACACCCCACCCTGAGCTACAAGGTGATGTCACGTTCATGACAGCAAGAAATAGACTTCCTTTGTTTTAGCGACCAACCTCTTTGCATAGTGGGCTTGTAGTCTATACAATCCATACTGACCCAAGCTATGAGCAGATGACTAGTTTTACATCACTTGGACCCTTGTGACCATGCAGATGAACTGAGTCTTAATGCTTTGAATTTCAGCAGGTAATAATGATGCTGTGAACTTTCAGAGGTGATACGTTTAAAATGTTTGAGCAGATTTCAGGCCTGTGCAGCGAGACGAGGGAGTCTCATGAGCAGCTGTTTTCTTTTCACCTACAAAACAATCACACACATTTCAGCGCCATTTATTGACTGATGCCTAAAAACTATTTCTATCGAGAATACAGATGAGTAAGGGTAAGTGTGTCTGTGCATGTGTGTGCATGTGCTGACAGACAATGTCTGTCATTGTAATGAAGGTCGCTGTGTCCCTGTACCCACTGGGTCGTTCCAAATTTCTAGTAGTTGCTGCTTCCTCTCTGATTTCCATGGGGGTACAAACTGAAATGCGCTTTGCTCAACTCAGGAAACATCATATGTCTTTCATTTATTAATTCTGCTGGTCTGACTGTGCTCTTTTGGAGCCCTTCGCATGAAAGTCATACACATACTACCTGTTGGTCTGTAAACACTGCTTATCATTCACCTGTTGACACTTCTACAAAGGTGTTAAGTGAAGTCCAGGTGTATATATAGTTTGTCTCATGCCACTGTCTTTAAGTTCAGAACAGACCATTGATTGCCACCAATAACAAAATAGACTTGTGTTCCATAACAACATATATGTCTGATCCAAAATTAGATCTGGGGGGAGTCTATTTTATCCCTCTGGTTAAATATGCTACAATTGAAATTACTTTGTGTTATCTGAATGTTGCAGCTGTGATCATTTCAGGGATAATTATCACACAGCATACAGCCTGTTCTCTCCACCCTAACAAGGCATTTTAGCATATTTCTTTAGCAGTGTTTTACAACATGACTGTTTTGGTTCCTTTTCAGCACGCATAGGTTTCAGCGGCAGTAGGCAACGAAATAGCTCCTCAGCCCAACTGGGCGCTAAGTGCTCAACAACACATGGCAGACAGACACAGTTAAAGTCCAGCTAGTGAACCTACAGGAGCATTTAGCAGCTAGGGAGCTAGATATTTCTCTGAGGAGTTGATAGATGCTAAAAAGTGAGTAAATAATGTTGTCATTACGAAAGGATGACAAAAAGCCACCACAGATGCTTAACGTGACATCCACTGTGACATATAACATCAGAAATACATTGTTACACATTGTTTTCTAAAAAGTAATGGCACATGATATGAATATTGACGCGCTTTGGCTGTTTTTAAACATTTACGACATGGTTGACACTCAAATAAATTTGTGCATCCAGTACAACATTACCACAAGTGATTATGGTGGCAGAATCAGCATAAGCCAATGTGTTCACGAACATTGGAGGAGAAACTGGAAGAGATTTGTGCAGCTTGGCAGTAGGCAGAGGTAACTGGTTAGAGTTAATAGGAGTAAAACTGGGCTCATGTTAAGCACCATAACACACAACTGGCTGGGCTAAAAAAAAAGTCACTGACTTACTTTTTTGGATGCCTTCATCCAACCACACACACATCACAGAAGTCCCACTATTTACATTTTTGGTACATACAAGAAAACAGTAATGTTAGGAGAGCACAAAGGGTGAAGTAAATTTCTGCAGACTCAATAACCCACACACAATATTTCAATCCGATATTTGCAATTAGTTTTTAGCACAGTTAGAAAGGGTCAAATACTGAATGGATGTGATAGGTTGACTCATTAGAGCTGAGCTGCTGGACAAACCTATGAGAAACCTGTTCCAAACTGGACCTCCATCTAAAGCTTTGCTCATTCTGCAGGAACGATGAGGGCACAAAACAATTTTAGTTGAGGATTATTGCTTTGCTCTTACTTCAACCTTTTTGATAGATGAGTTGTCGAGTGAATCACACACTCATATGTTAAAAGGGCTAAACAAATTTGAAAACTATAACGTCCCAACTAATATTTTTCTTCTGTCACATTGCTGTCCTCCTCCAGGGTAGCAGAGGGCTGAACCTCATTTTAGCAGGGCAGGAAAAGACTCGGAGAGGAGTAAAGATCTGGCTGATAATAAGGCAGCTCTTGGCTACTGGGTCAGGAGGGTGGGACTGGTTAATTAGAGGGCTATGATTTTGGCTTCTGTAGCCTGCAGTGTGTGAATGTGTGTGTGTGTGTGTGTCTTGTTGGCAGACTGGAGGATGTCTGTTCACACTCTGTGATGATATGGCATGTGTGAGTGCATGTGTGGCCTGGTTCCTTGGCGGTGCTGTTGGCGGCTCGTCATGAGGTTTTCTTAATTTGCTGAAGTAATCCTTGCCAATATACCCCAGGAGCTGTCACCTTGGAAGGACAAGAGGAGAGTGTGTGCTTTATAGTGTTGTTCACTGGACGTCAGCAGTGTGACACCCCCTAATGACAGCTGTGGGTCTCATCTGATGACCTACAGTTTCTTTTTTTTTTTTTGCACAAAAATTAGGCTCCTCCAAAGAGTATTTACTTTTCAAACAAGGTGGAGGGAGAGAAGACCTCTGTTTTTCTAGGTGTGGCAGCATCCTCAGACAGATGATATATAGGCTGCATACACATAACCCAGACCTGGATGTGCCACCAAAATTGCTCCCAGAGAAACTCATGGAGAAACTGCTGTGCCTTAGGATTGGAGCTTTTGTTCTAATGGTGTTCAGTGACAATTTGGAAGGGATGAAAAATCTATCTGGTCAATAAGAAGCAAAGGGAAAAAGCCACATGAGCTGCAGGATGTAGAACTTCTCTTGTCAGAATTGAGCAAAGTCATGATTTTAATTAAATGTTAATAACACATATCTTAAGAAGTCATTACAGACTTTTTCTATATTAAACCAATATCCTGTTTTTTCCCCAACCCTAACTAACTGTTTTGAGTGCCTGAATGTTTCCATAAAAATGCTTAATAAAGCTATAATTGCTTCAAGCAAGTATTACAC
This sequence comes from Sandelia bainsii, assembly GCA_032362345.1. Classification (NCBI taxonomy): domain Eukaryota; kingdom Metazoa; phylum Chordata; class Actinopteri; order Anabantiformes; family Anabantidae; genus Sandelia; species Sandelia bainsii. Next base: position 14,852,896 of record JAUMHL010000012.1, on the reverse strand, counting down.
TGCAACAGCGAATATTGCAGAAGAACAAACCACAATACAGTTAACTTTGCAATTTTCTGGATACTTTATCTAATGTTTCCTCATTATGTTGATAAAATTGCAATCTGGGAAAGATTACTTTTCCTCAAAGCATATTTGCCATTGTAATTTAGTAGTATATACTGCATTTTCAATTTTGAGGACACATGTAGAAAACCAGTAGCCTGGCAGGTTAAAAATAAATGAAATAAAACAGTGGCAAAATGCTGTTTATATTAAAACAATGTGTCCTTTGTGTGTTAACCTGAACTTGATGCTCAGAAGTGAGCATTTATTAAATGTATATGTGATTTACATCATATATTACATTTATTTGATTTACTTCAAAGTAATTATTATCTATCATTGTCCCAGCTGTTTTTGACAGTGAAAAGGAAATTTCATTTTGAAGAGCATGGAGAAAGTTTTCTATAGAGAACACGCTCTGGACTCTATTTGTATTCTGCTTTTTTGATTTTCCTCTTCCTCCAAAACAGATTTGAATCGGGGGCATGGATCTGGGATTCCTGAATGGCCAAACTCATTCCCTTCCCAGAGATGGAAGTGATTGTGGGAAGTGAGCCTGAAGATTGCTAAGTAATTAATGTTCCTGCTGGCTGGCAGATCCAATCGTCTCAGATAGGAGCGAAGCTGCTACACACAAACACATTGACTCACACACACACACACAGATTCTCAAATTCAAAGTTTAATTGCATACTGTAGCACAATAAAATGTGTCCTCATATGCACAGACAGCTGTCACACTCAGAGAGCTGTACTGCTTTGATGATTTAGTTAATGTGATAGTGGAAGTCAGAACAACCACAGAGGCTGTCATTTATGCCACGTTTCTGCATGTATGTCAGTGAATAGTAATTGTGTTCTTTTCTGGCACTTGTATATCTCCCTTTTTTAATAAGGGGATAATTGCAAAAATGCATTTTTAAGGCTCAGAAATGAAGATGTGTTGGATCGTTTTAGGCACTAATAGTGTTTTTTTTTCTAATTATTTTCCTAGTTGTCCTCATCATTGTCCTGCAATTCAGATTATATTCCTATTAGTGTCTGACACAAATCTTTCTTTCTTGCTCTGCTCTCCTGTATGCTTCCCACCTGTTCTCATATCAACTGTCCCAATATCTCTCCTTTATGCTGCACTCCTCCTGCTTCATCTCTTATCTATCCCCTTTCCTTCCACCTCCCTTCCCTTATTCTTTCTATCCTAGCTCCTCTCAAAGCTGCCTCATCTCCTTCCCTCCTCCCCTTATGTAACTTATTCTCTCTTCTCCTATTGACAGTTCCCAGCCATCTCCTTCACCATCTCCAGTTTCACTCCAACCTCCTCCCCTACACAAATACCCTCTACAATTGTCCCAAATATTTCTCTGCTTCTCTTCATTTCTCCCCACAGTTTTTTTTGTCTTCTTATCTTCTCTCTTCCCTTTCTCCTTTTCCTTCCTCTCACCTATCAGGAGGGCTGGCTAGCCTTTTGTCTCAAGGTGACTCGGAGCATCTGGAGCTGTTGCCGCGATATGTGAAGCAATTTATTCGCAGGCGGGTGGTGAGGAGACCGGACTCAGGCCCTCTGGTGACTCCAGACGTTGTGGACGACAATCCTTAGTACACATATACACAGCATCTGTGTGATTTGAAATCAATTAGGCCACCGGTTTGAGCATGCAGTTCTCTACATTACTCTTATTTAAAGAGTTCAAAAACAGGCAGATGGATAACTGATTGTCCCTGGTGAAAAATGATGAAGTGACGTGTGTCTGTGTGCGTAAGCTAAGAGAATAAATGAATAATGATTTAGCTTCAAAGGTGGTCTTTATAGACTCGTGTTGTCCTGACATGAATGTTAAATGGCCATGCTGCCAAAGGCTCCTAATTGTTGCTCATCTCTGCATTTACATCCCTCCTGCTTCAGATTTGTCTGTGTTTGACAAGCAATATTTCAATGTAAGTGTGTGTTTATGAATGTGAAAGTACTGCATGTGAGAAAAAGATTATTTCAACAGATGAATGTGTTTGCATGACCATATTATTGTGACTTTGGTTGTTTATGTGTCAGTCTCTGATACGTGATGTCTGCAGCTTGTCTCAGGTGCTCCATTAATGTTTTCATATGTACAACTGGCATATTTCATCATTTGGCATGACGGGCCGTTCATCAATCCTGATGCAAGCACTACACACGTAGCCAAGACACATACACACCCTCATGTGTCTGGGTATCAGGTATTTTCTGTGTGGTGTGACTGCAGGGAATTCTAATCATTGTGTTTATTATTAAAGTACTTTAAAAACTGTAAAAATTATATACACTGTGAAACACAAATTACCAGCTGGTAAAATGGTTGCAATTCCATCCACCCACCTATTATCCCAACCGCTTCTCATCTTAAGAGCCGTGGGAGTGCTGGAGTCTGTCCCAGCAACAATAATAACCTGATGACTGACTGATGATTTCATTTATTATGGGGAAAAAAGCAGTCCAGACCTGGGACTCCAAAGTGCAGTTGAGAGAGGTTTAATTGGGTTTTTAGGTAGGACTACAAAATTTGCCAGTATGTGGCTTTTTCCTCAATTTTTTGGGGTGCCCCAAACATTTGCTCGGTTTGCCTTTTCTGATGGGTACACAGCTTTCTGAGGGACAGCAGTGCTTTGAACTAAATGCTAGTGTCAGCATGCAAACATACACACAGTGATTATGCTAAATCTGATGTTTAGCAGTTTAGCATGCAAACATTTGCTAATTAGCAAACTGGCTGTTGATTTTGGAGGTATTTGTTCATAAATTAAGACATTTCGCAGGAGGCATTTTGCTTAAAATCACTCATGTCACTACATTGTGGCTTCTTCTTCTTTCAGCTTCTCCCTTTAGGGGTCACCAGAGCGGGTCCGGTGGTTTCCATCTCACTCTGTTCTCTGGCGTCTTCCTCAGTCACATCAACCTCTTGCATGTCCTCCTTCCCCACATCCATGAACCTCCTCTTTGGCGTTCCTCTCTTCCTCCTGTTTGGCAACTCTGTCCTCAGCATTCTTTTCCCAATAGCTCCTCTTTCACCCAACAGTAGCCCAATAGGCATAGGAATTAGAATGTCTTATTTAATTCTAATTCTCTATAAATAACAGGTTTAAAAACATCTAGAGCTTTATAAGCTGATTTATTCCATGACACTAAAACAGAAAATGTAATAATGATGACCCATTTAACTTCATAAATAGCTTTAGATGGAGCCAACTTCTTGTTATTATCCTAACTTTCATCCATAGTAACAGATATTTGTACAGAATAAGATCAAATCCATCTGTACCAGCATAAATCCAGGCTTTGTTATTCCAGGAACCATGTCTTAATTACATAATTATCAATGCATGCTGAGTCCTTTTCTGCTCTTCAAGGGTAGAAGTCCAATTATCCTGAACTCTAAAAAATATAAGACCAGTAGCAGCGTAGAGGATTAAATCAATATTATGGTCCAATCTAAGGCAATGCTCCAGTAACAAAGCAGGGAGTAATGGAAAAATCAAAGCGCTGAGTGTCCAGCATTACTCATCTGGACTCCTGAATAGAGTCTTATCTCGTCATGACAACAGCATAGAGAGAGAGTAATTGCCATGGCGACAGGTCACCTTGAGCTAGACTATCTTGTCTTTACCTTAATGTGCTTCAGGCGAGCGTTACAGGAAATTTTAAGCTGTGTCATCACTACCACGCTGTCAGGTTCATGAAACAGAACCCTTGTCAGAAGTTCAAAAGTTTGACATTTGATGTCAAGTATAAGAACAACATCACTGCCAGTTGGTGCAGACTCTTTTCTGCAGCGTATTTGTGTCAGTCACAAGCTGACATGTGACCCAAACACCAGAACGATATTTCTCCAGGGCGTTGCAGCAGATGATTGACCTCCATATGACAAAATCAGAGGCTTTGATTGGCAACCTGATAATTTCATCTTCAGTTCTGCCTTTTTTTTTTTTTTTTTTTGCTTTGAGTGTCCTCTTTTTTTCAGCTTAACAGAAAACTTTTTTTGACAATATGTGTTCACTTAGAAGATTAACACCAAATTCATGTGTGTAAATATGAAACTGCTGCCAGTTACTTTAACATAAATATTGGAAATAGTGGGAAACGACTGACTTGAGTCACCTACTGTATGACCACATCTCATTAAAAAATTATATTGTCCCATCTGCACTGGCACAAAGAATAGTCTCACACATCCTGTACGAACCAGAACTCGTTATTTTTACTACTCGGTTTTTGTACAGATTAAACAACCAACATATAACATATGTAATTTATATAATCATGTCAATTCATAAGCTTCAGATATGCTGCAGATCACATTTCGTTACCTTTGTCCCCATTTCTAGTCTTTATCTTAAGCTGTCATTTGACTGTAACTTCATATTTTCAAGAAAGCAAATCCTGTGGTAAGTGGTTTCCTCAAAATGTAAAACGATTCCCTTAAGGCTTACATTTCTCCATTTAAATACCCTTTTTCTTTTACAAAGTAGATGAATATAGAACCATAAAGGCATTACAAAGAGGCAGCACACATGCATGTTTATTCAAAAAGGCTCTTTAATTAGTCTAAGTGATTAATTACACGGTGAGGGAGCCAGGTAATATAGATACTAGAATAGTTTTCAATTACCTCATTTAAATTTGACCATTAAACGGTTAGAGGGGATGGGAAAAAGAGGGCCAATGAGGGAATATAAAAGAGTGGTAAAGAGAGAGTGATGAAAATCTTAATATAGGAGAACTGATTAATACAATAATAACAAATAATACATTAAATCAGCAACAGTTTTACAAAAAGAAAACTCAGAATGTGCCATAAGTGTGGTTAGAAAATTTTAAGAGTGACTATAAATTTCTATCATATGTAGAATACATGAATATGACACTAACCTGCCTCAAATAACACATTTCTCTATATTGATATAGTACTTCAGAATACAGAATCTATTTATTGTGAGGCCCTGTGTGATGTTGTGCTGTACTGTGGCCTCAAACTGAGACCCAGTAAGGAGCAAGAGTCCGTGGTTTAAGACACCGTGTGCTGGTCAGTGCTGTCCCATTACTTTCATGATTTTGCAGATTGTGTTCATATGGACTGTTTTCACAAACTCTCTGCTTCCTCTGAGTCATTACTAAATGAAGATGTGAAGGGTTTAGCTCCAAAATATTATAAATATTTAAAGAAGTTACCTGAAATTCATAAACAGATGCTTCAAATTGATTATTTCTAGAAAACTGCTTCTCGTCCATGTTTGGAGTCATAATATCTTAATATTGACTTAATTTTATTTTGGAATTAAATTCTTCACATGTACCTGTCTTCACAAATCTTGCTACAGTAGTTGCTTGTTTTTGGTGGCTATATTTAAAGAGACAATCCCTTATTTGTCCACTCTTTCTCCCTTGCTCCCCAGTTCATCCACTTGACAACACTCAGGACTGAATCCCAACCATCCACAACAAAATATACACAACAAACACACAGCATGATAACTCTGGTTACTGTTTAACCATGCGCCAACACCGTGGACTGCTGTAAATTGTAGTGCACATTAAAGCACAGAAAACACAGAAACATCATAGGAAAGCAGCAAGTGAGTAAAACCTGCCAACCCAGCTTTCCACAGCTTTCTCAAGGATAAATTGGTAACAGTACAGTCTTCTTGTCTTACTGTAGTGCACATCAAATCAGTCCTAAAATCTTGTAAATTTTGCAAACTCAAACTTCTTTTCTTTACCAGACAATGTCACATTGAATATTATTTCAAGTCATAGCCTCTTCCTGTTACATTAATCTAACCACTACATCTACTTGTCTTGTCATGTAACTCTGTAACTCGTCCAGTATCTATCTTACGAGTTCCTTTTGGTTTCCAGTCAGACCTCAGACTCCAGACTGGACACTCGTCGCCAGGGACGAGGAACGCAGGGGCTACCCACAGGCTGGCCTCCTGCTCCCTGACCAGCCTGGGCCTCTGATCCAGTCTGGGACCCCTGATAGACCCCATAGGCTCCATACACACTGTCCTGGTACAACAGGGCCCTCTGGGCCCCACATCGCCCACCACCACAAGCCAGCAGTTGGCACACTGGGCTGGGGTTCAGGTGGCTGCTGGAGGCCTGGTTGTGGTGCTGCAAGTCCAGAGGGCCATGGTAGAGGGGTAGTCCTGGATATGAATTCAGGTAATGCGCATACTGTCTGCTGAGCAAGCTGGTGGCTCTCCGTACCATTCCTCGCCCTAACCCTGTGCCGTGTCGCACTGCTTCACCGTATGTGGGCAGGTGGGTGGAGTGGGAGTAGCGCAGCTTCTGGCCCTTACGCCCATTGGGCCTCCTCTGGTCCTCCCTTATATGGAGGTAGGCCTGGTTTCTTGGGAGGCACAGGTTGTTTCTAAGGTGGGCAGGGTTGTAGGCCTTGGCAGGTGTAGTCGGTGTAAGAATGCATGGGAACAGGTCTGGCAGGGTGGAAGGTGATTGGCTGGACAGGGATGACTGCGATTCGTCAAGCTGGCGAATCTGCTCACTGCCCCAGGTGGCTTTAAGGAAAGAGGGGCGGCGGTGCCTGCGTCTCCCTCTCAGCACAAGGTCCTCTGGGGGCCATGAGCCGTAATTCTCTACCCTTGGACACATCACCTCGCCTGAGTAGATGCTGTCAACACTGGGGGCAGAGATGTGGTTTTCTTGGAGGTGGTTTGCTTTGATCTCACTTAGAGACACTGGACTTTTCTCACTCTTCTCCTGGTCCCTTTGTTTTCTCCCTTCCACATCCCCGTCCTCGTAGTGGAAACTCCTGGACCTTCTTTTCCTACGTGAGAAACCTGCTGGGACCTGGTGGTTTTGAGGTGAGGAGACGGGATGCGAAGTATAGATGTCAGGTAGTTGGAGATCAGCGTAGGGGATGAAAGGTGAGTGAGGATGGGTGTCTACGTAGAGTCTTCCAGTGGTCTGGTAGTGGTGTGGGTGCTGATGAGGCAGCGGCTCACCCACGGCCAGATGGGGGCTGCTGAGGCTGGACACTGGAAGTGGCCGGTCATACAGACATGAAGTGGAGCGAGTTGGGAGCGTGTAACGTAGCGGTGTGGGCCTGGTAACGCCCCTCTGCTGTTTCAGAGAGTTAACAGCAGTGAGAGGTGGAGTTATGGAGCGCTGCGGGAGAGCAGTGTGATTCTCTGTAACATAAGCAAATCCTCCAGGTACGGCCTCTGTGGCGACTTGTGGAACACGAACAGGCAAGCTGCCACCATGTCGGCTCAACTGCTCTATGGTTTTGGTGGCATTGTCCAGGGAGCTTTCAACATTGGCAGTAGATACCAAGTCCTTAGCAGTACGAAGCATCTTCAGCATGTTTGCCTGAGCGTAATTGGAGGTCAAGTCAGGTTTGGCCAAACCAGATGAATGCCCAGGATCCTCCACTCCTTTGAAACAACTGTAAATACCCTGAGAGATGGACAAAGAATTGAAAAAGATAAAGGGAAGAACAGATGAAAAATAGTTGGTTATAAAGGAGACAGGGGAAAAGTGAAGTATGAATCAGCTAATTATTTGTAATTAAATCAATAGTAAGCCACAAACTATTTAACCTTGAATAAACCCAGTGGTCCTAAGGGGGCAATTTCACAGATGAGATTTCACCCAATTTGTGCCTCTCAAAGTGACAATCCACCTCCTAACTAATAAAATCCCCACTAGCAGTAAAAAAAATCTTTTCATTAATATCTCATTTCGTCACTGAGGCAAGACTTAGTAACAAATTCATTATGCATTCTCCTGGGACTCAAAGGAAAACAGTTTAAGCTGAGAGGATGGCCCCAATAAACGTACATGGACGGACACACACACACGCCTAAAGTCCCCTGCAGAACAAACCGTCTCTAACTGCATGGACAAACACAGAGAGAAAATCCCATGACTGTTCTCTGCTTACAGTTGACTAAGAGATCCTGAAAGAGCCAAATTTAATTTGGCCCTTGGGGCAGCCCCATACGGATTAATGATCAGTCATTTAGCCTTTAATCTGATAAAATCCAGATCCAGGCACAATGGTGTAATTACACAGTAGAGGAGCACAGACACTAGACTCCAAAGACATTTTCCTGGCTGTAACTTCTGCCAGAGCTTTTACCTCAATAGCCACATTCCCAAACAACATCATCAACAAACTGGGACTTATTTGGGCTAATTGCAAGTGAACATTAACCAATCAAAATTAAATGCTGAGTAAACACCAGAATTACTGCTGCTTTTGTATTTTTTTCTCCTCTCTCCCCTCCCCTCTAATAAGAGTGCAGTGCCATTTTAACTAATTTTATAACAAGGCCTTCAAATGATATCCTGTAATGACACACAAATCCACATCCATTTGCACAAATTTATCATCACATAAAAGCCACTTCATGTAAAACAGCATATTAAACAGGGAAAAAAGCAATCAACCAGGCAATCTGTCAATCACCAAATCAAGCTGTTACTCAGCTAATCAAATTACTGTCAGCCAACCAGTCACGTAATTAAATAATCAATGTAAAAATCAGTGAGGCAATTTCTCAGTGGCACTTCCATAAACTTAGCAATCAGCAATCAAGCCAACTAAGAATTCATATACAACGAGTAACCCAGAAAATAACTGCTAATCAATTAACTGGCTAATTTGCAAATCTCACCCTACTGATGGCCAACATGAAGTCAAGTTTGTGAGACTTGTGGAGTGAGTGTCGTAGTTTCCAGTAGAGCAGGTGTTCCCAGGCAAAGACCAGCAAGCTGAGGCCCATGGCTACCAGGAGCATGTAGAAGACGCCTGCCATGTTGTCTATGTCCAGCTTGCTGCTCATCACCTCATTCTTCTCATTCTGACAGATGCCTGACAACCAGACAGTCTCCAAACGCTGTGTATCTCCTGCAGGGACAGAGGTTTACAGGAGAAGGGTGTTAACAGAAAGGAAGGGCATGCGATGATTTTCTAGAGCAAAGAAATGAAAGAGATATGACATCTTACAATAACCTGAAGATTTCTGCATACTCATCTCTATTGTCTTTGATGTGTTGTGCAACAGTGACTCATTTTTGTTGTTTTTGCTCTGTACTTCATTACATTTTCAAATGAAACAGTGGCTGTGAGGTTAAAGTGCTGACTATGAACTTAGTTAATAAAGTTGTGCCGAAGTCTGACATCTGTGACCTACAGACATCAGTAGACAGTGTCAGTATTGCTCTGTCAGTCATGTACAACAGCCATCTTCACTTATTGTTTCTGTCAGGGGCTCTTTCCATTCATGCTATGTTAATATCACATGGTGGTTGATTTCCAGTTCAGCCAAAGTCAGAGCCAATTTAATATCTTGTAATATTGTTATAATGTGCTTCATTATATTTTGCACGGAGACCTAGAAACCAGATAATATAGTGGAGTACAATGCAACCAGGTTGTTTGGTGCAACAGTTAATTTGGGGTGAATAGAAATAAATAAAAAAAACAATTATAGGGGTTTTGATAGAGACAGGTCCCCAAGAATACGTGATAATCCTGAGACTGCAAAAAGTACTCTACTGTACACCTAACATGGATATAATGACCTTATTTGAAGAAGTTCAAAGTCATGGTGGAGACACAAAACAAAATTTTAAGGGAATTATTAACTATTTTTGTTGCAAATCCAGTAGAGCATTAAAAAGTGGTCATCTATATATTTTGTGTCTTTGTGCTTTGGTGGTGTAGATGCATTTCACCATGCTGACAAAGCACATTTTGAATGAGAACATGTTACAGTGCTTAAGCACATCTCCATTATCATTACCATGAAAGCTACTTCTCCAGGCCTGTGAACAGGTGGCCACCTCTTGAGCTACCTTCTAGCCAGTGGCCTGCAGGGAGCACAGCCCAGTTTATCACTCAGTGACCATAAAACACACTATTTATTATTTCATTTTGGAAAGCTCAGAATAAGTGCATGTGTGTGTGGGGGGGTGGTCTTAAGCTCTCAGAGGAGGGAGGATATTAACTCCACACCTGCAACTATTACAGTGTGTGTGTGTGTAATGGAGATAATCATATTCCTAACACTCCCTACTGTCCTGCAGGATATTAACTCTTCCCTGTAAGCCTACTTCCCTGCTGACAAAGCACACAATGAAGTGGATTGACGCCAGTTCAGTGATTCACATAGAAAACAGAAGAAAATGTGAGAGTGTAAGTACAGGCAGGGATTGCGTATTAAGTCATGTAATGTTTGGATCGGTGCCCACCATCTCCGAGGAACTGCAACAGTGCCAGGTCGATAAGCCGTTTCCAGCGGGAGTCCTTTTGCAGAGCGATGCCGTATCCCGTGGTGGCGAACACTTTCCCACTGCCGATGGTCACCAGCTTGCAGCCCTCATCCTTCCCGGCCATGTAGTTCAAAACAGCAGCATCATAGATGAAGGCATCCAGCTTCCTGCATTCACATAAAGTGAAGAGAATGTTTGGCTCTTCTAAAATTTAATAAGTTTGTACCCAAACACTCCTTGAAAGTTAGAACTCTATATTTATTTTATAATTTTTTAACACAATTGGCTTGTAGAGACTTGAACCTTGCTTTAGATTGGTATTCCATCACAGTAAACATTTAGTCAACTGTTGCTGTGTGTGATAACAATAGAGACTCTACACTAACCTAGAAAGGGGTTTGTAAAGAACAGTATTTGATGATAATGAAACTCTCAGCAATCTACAGAAAGCAGCTCTCTAAGCTCTCTCTAAGCGAAAAGTTTTCATCTTTTGTGCAACATGGCTATTTTATGGCCATCTATGTAATAGCTGTTGATACAATTCACCAAAAAATTTAATGTCAAACTAACATTGATGCTAGAGGAAAAGAGGGGCTCATCAAATTCAGTAGGCTTTATCCTCTGGTCACCATGAATACCAAATCTCAACAGCTCAGTACATGAGCTGTGAAAGTCAATTTTCATTGCACACTGCCACAAAAAATCAGTCCAAAAATACAGTGCACATAGTGTCTAATGGTTAATGCTAAATGACTACCGTTGTAGTCCTTCTTGTGAGCTTGTTCTTTGTGAAGATGTTTGACAGCACTTTTCTAAACAAATTAAGCTGTGCTAGACATGTTATTAATCTAAAAATACAATCATCACATTGGCCTAATTTACAAATAGGTGCTACAAACACAAAGTGCATAAAATCTCTCTTGTGCGACCAACATTATGATTATTATCACTCACAGGAGAATCAGTTGAATCTAACATCCTGTTTAACTGCATTATAACTGTACCCAGTTTTTAGGCTTTCTAGGGCATCTTCCACACTCTTCTGGTTGTATTTCGTCATGTGTGTATGCATGTCGGGGTAGTTGCTGCGGATGTTCCTCTCTGTGCTCCCATTTGGGACCGTCCCGAACCGGAAAGGAGGGTAATGCTCATGTGGTTTCTGGAACTGTAGGGAGATAAAGGAGGATGGGAGGGAGTGAAAGAGAGGGAATGGAGAAAGGATTAGAAAAGAGAAGCGAGAGGGAAGTAAGAGAAGAATAGGTTTAGTAAGGAAAGGGGTTGTCAAAATGGAAAGAGAGGAGAGACTGAACAGAGTGATGGCAGAATAGGGGAGAATAGGAGAGTAAATGAGATGACAAAGGAGAAGGCAAGGATTAAGGAGATGAGAGATGATAAAGAAAGATGAACACGAAGGAGGTAAGACGAGGAAGGCAAGAGAAATTTAAAAAAATAAAGTGGGAAAACAGCACAAGAAAATAAAGATAAGTAGGGGAAAAGGAAGAGGAGAGGAAGAGAAGGACATGTTGTGTAATAGAAAACAGGCAATCAGAAAAAGAGGGTTGGAACTTGAACGAGTGAGGAGAAAGGGATGGAAATGGAAAGGAAGATAAAAGAAAGAGTAAACAAAAAGGAGATAAACAATGAAAGGAAAATAATGGGAGGGGAGAGTGAGGGAAAAGAGTAAAGAAAAGTAAAATCAAAGGAGAAAGAAACAGAAGAGCAGAAATAAGGGGTCCAGAAATGGGGTAGAAGGAACAAAAAGGATAATGTACTTCTCAGTTAAATGAAACCTTTTTATTTCCTTTCAAAAATGATCAGCAGTCAAACTCAATACAGCATGAACTGACTGGATGCTGCTCTCTCACCTCAATTTGATTAAATCTGATCTCAGACAACACAGATCTGTTTAAATCACTTTACTGCCGACAGATGAGCCTACTCCACTTCAAGCTGTGACGGTCGAAGTTCACATTTCATGAGGTGATGCATAACGCAGGATGAAGTAGAAATACTTCTGTTAGAGCTCAATTAGACTGTAAACAGGAAAGATCTATTCATCTTTGTTACGGTACTGACCTTTTGAGCTGAGCGCAAATGAATAGGCCAATCTGAATGTGAGCATGAGTGGGTGTATGTGTGTTAACATAATCACTCTTGAGCTGTAAATGCATTGGATTCAGTTGAGATATTAAATGTCTTTTTTTATAATAAGCTGCTCAGACAAAAGCCCACGTCACCAAGAGAAGAGCAGAAATTAGAGAGGTTTACACAGGTTTATCCTAGTACAATACTCGCATGCCAATACTGTGTATACACTGGAAACAGCAGTTTCTATAATGGCATATTCACATTATTGTGGAAAAAAGCTTATGCACACGCCGCCAAATGTCCACTGAGTTGAACAGAGCAGAAATGTTTAATTTGGTGACCCCACCTTTGGTAGCCTTTGTGAGTACAGCCACCATGGTTTGACCACTGCTTGAACAGAGCAGATGAAAAACTAATTAGCCTACTTCTGTCTCCAGATTTTTCAAACTGTACAATAACAAATAACTGTAAAAAAACAGTTGAGTTGGACAAATGAAGCGGACAAGGTGACAGTTTTTTAGCTCCTATTTTATGCTTTGTGTTTGTATCTCTGCCACAGCTCAGTAAGAAAACACTGTTTGCAGATGCGGGAATCTCGTACTAAAATGACCGTAGCTTTGTCAGTCTCTGTAAGTGAGACTGCTGAAGCTTCAAATTAGCTTCAGCTAAACACTAAAATAATATTTGTGCAGAAAAAGGGCTGAGGATTGTGCTACTCATCACTTACTGTATACTGAAATTGCTTTAGTAAGGGATCTTTTTGGAGCCTTTAACAGAGAGGGAAACACCAAGTACTTATAGGTATGTCCGTATTGGTATGCCCATAAGGTAGAAAAAATACTGACATGATAGTCAATAAATTGAAACAAATCTAAATGTATATGTTTTGGCAAAGAAATGAAAATGTGCCAGAAATGTTCTTTCTATATTTGGGTCTGTTTTGGTCAATGCATTTTCAATCAGGAAAGTCACAGAGTATTGAGTGGAGGACTAACACATTGTTTGATTTTGTCTTTTTATGGCATTTATTGGCAACAAGAAAACATACAGAGTAACACCAGTATCCTTTGATCCTTCATGTGACCCCAGCCAGCCTACAACCTAAACCCACCTAATCCTCTGTCATACAGGATATCAGAATTAAGGGGCAGCTGAGACTGCATTGTATAATAATTTATATGAGTCTTTTATTCTGTGCATATACAGTCAGTTAATATAACCACAGATCACTGAGGTGGCTCTGCTGATCCCTGCCTGGGAATTGTTTTTGCTATCTGTGAAGAATGAAATGCTTTTTCCAAAGCTCCTCTGAGGCCCTTTTTTCCAGTTTGAAATCATCATGTCTGTCTCTGTGTGTGCTCACATTTAAGTGGTAGAGAAGATGTGTGGGTGTTGTTTTCCTCTGCAACTTGACTGCTTGTTTTTTTTGTTTTTTTTTTAATCATTTGACATTTTACGATCTTGTTTTAACAGGGTGAGTGAGATGAGAGATTGAGACGGCACAGGGGGAATATTGATGGACAGACCTAAACACTGACAGGACAAGTCGAGACTCCATCTGTATTGACAGAAGGTTGTAATTGATTAGTGATTCATACCACTGGACTCCCTACTGATAGGAAAAGGACAGAGATATTCTCTACAAAGTTCTTTTACTTGACTTCACATTAAAGGCTTTCTGCAAGTCTTTTTGTCTGTCTTCTATTCATGGTTTATTAGTCGATACAGAATGATGAACTGAAAAAAAAGGAGCTGATGCTGCATTCAAACACAAATACGCCCGCATCTCAAGGCTCCACAAAACAGCCTGCTTTTTGTATGTCTGAGTGGACTTTAAATAACTGTTCAACCATAAAATGACTCTGAGAAACTGTGTGAAACTTGTTTATTCAGTCTCCTACCTTCTTGTCAGAGAGCCCAGACACTGTGTCGATATATTGCTCCTGGATCATGAAGGCAGCCAAGTTGGCAGTGTAAGAAGCCAGGAAGATGACAGCAAAGAAGGCCCAGACCAGGACCATGATCTTACTGGTTGTTCCTTTTGGGTTTTCGATGGGTACAGAGTTGTTGAAGACGATGCCCCACAAGAGCCACACTGACTTTCCAATGGTGAACGTTGGACCACCAGGGGCTGGGTAAACAAGGGGGAGATGCAGAGAAGTTTTTATAGAGCAAAATTCTGTATTAAATACGTAGATGTGACTAGCCCATAGTGAGAAAAGAAAGAACTCGGTTTAAAATGTGCAAAAATAAGTTGTGTGTCGTGTGCACAAGAGGTAAAACCCAAGATGAGACTTAGAGGTGTACTTCACTTCACTGTTTCCCATTGTTCTACTGTGGCTGTGGCTGGCCTTCTGTATATTAGAATATATATTTAAATATCTGTTGAACAACACCTCCAGATGACGTCACTGGATTTAGACAAAATGCCGATTTGGTTGGACTAATAGATATACACTACCAGTCAAAAGTTTGTAAACACATAGGAATGACCATGGTTTTCATGAAAAGATACATGTCTTCCGTTGTGTTACCATCATTGCACATGGTTTTCTAATGATCAGTTATCCTTTTAAATTAATACATTTGCATTAGCAAACA
>JAUMHL010000012.1:14811028-14823685 GCA_032362345.1 Sandelia bainsii | reverse complement strand
TTCTGAATAATGTCTGATCTGAATTCATACAAACATTTCACAAGGTCTGCTTTGACAGTGAGATCCCTTTTTTAAAAGAACATTTTTAACAATACAGAAAAACTCAATAACATTTTGTGAAAAATCTTTCAAGTGGTATAAATGCAATATGTAACTTGTTTAAGGTTTTAGCTTAGATAATTTAGGTGAGGAGGTGCTTTTATTTTGTAATTCCTTTCTTAAAACAGAAGTTTTATTTTGAAAGGACAGCCAACAGTCGCGGTACAGGGAGCTTGACGCTAAAAAGTAAACAAAGGAGAAACGGTAAAGGAGATAAAAACAAGGTGTTAAATTGGACAAAACTCTGCTTATATTTAGGTTGTTATGATTTAAATACGGTCCTACATGGTTTTAATTTGCTTTCTTCTAGCTCTTACATCGGTTGGTTGGTTTCATAGCAAGTTATGTGCATGTGAAACAACAACCAAAAAGAACGGCTCCCAACCGCGACTCGGCTCCCATCGCTCGTGTTAATGCGCTGTTTGATAGATTCGGTTTGTTTGTGAACGTCACAACTCTAGACGCCATCTTTCTGGTAGAATAAATGGTTAAAAAAAAAGATTTAAAAGTAACAAGTGGAGTGTTGTCCAATGTAGCGGAGTAAGAAGCGTTTCTTCTTCACTAATCTACTCAAGTAAAAGTAAAAAGTATGGTGCAGTAAAACTACTCCTAGAAGTACATTGTTTTCAAAAAGTTACTTAAGTAAATGTAACGGAGTAAATGTAACTCGTTACTACCCACCTCTGCTCGTTACTACCCACCTCTGCCTGCAACCCACAGAAACATCTCAACGTTTATACACATACAGCGAAGGTACTGTATATAGGTTGCAATCAAGAAACTTCTATATCTCACAGGAATTTGCATACTCATGTTCACAGATACAAACAAACAATGATAACATACCTAATTAAACCTAAAGCTCCCCCAGGCGGCTTAGTCTAATGTGGGAGACTGAAAGTAGCTCATTAGGGAATGATGAGGCAGTGATTAGAGGAGGTCAGGGTGTTCCTACTGAGTGATTTTGCTGTCCGTTAAGGGATGCGTTCATGACAGACTGGGCTGTGAATAATGAATTCAGGTCAATTTGCATTTCAGAACATGTGCAAAACAGGCAATAAATAGTTTTAATTCATGTCACATGAGCTCATGTGTGAAGTGTGAAAGCTAAAGCTGCGCTCTGCTCAACCATCACTAATGATCACTGTAACAGGAAATGTCTTCAATAATTTAAATTGTATTTAGGCCAGCAAAAGTATGTCTCACCTGAAAAGAGTATTGTTGTCTGAGCTTTTAGCTGCCTTGTTGCAGTCACCATGTCCCTCAGGAATAAAACCGTACTGCTTCTTGAAACTCTCAGCCCCTTTAGCTATGATGGCCACACCCTCCCTCACCCTCTGCCGCAAGCTTTTCCTCCACTGGTCCGTAATCACACCGATCACACCGATGGGGAAGCTGACAGGTGGAGTACCGTCAGGGTTGCCCACGGCCAAACTGGGGAGGATCCAGATGTAGCCTGGCCCCAGCAGTCCCACCTCAGCTGCCTGGCGAAACAAGTACTGAGCCTCCTCATGGGAGCAATATGCCAGCAGAACCTGAGAGTCCACCTGCAGACAGAAAAGAAATCTGCCAGTGGTAATTCACAGAGCTCAGAGAGAAAGCACAGCCACAACATGCAGTACTAATGTAAGTCAACGGAAGGTGGAATTGTGTCCCAAGTTCAAACAGGAACAGCTGTTTCAGCAGCACAAGCAGGAGTAAGTGTTCACTAAGTGAAGATTTGAGCTTCACTTAATTAAAGTGAAACAATTAAAACACTGCATCACACAAACCAGAGTCAGCATAGATGTTACTGAATGTCATGATCTCTATCTGAACTTCCTGTTCTATTTTGATAGCTGCACTCGCTTCCTTTCTGTTCCTTCCCTCATTCCCGTCCACTTCACATTAATCGGCCTGATTGATTTCACCTGTGCCTCCCCCTATAAAAGCAGCACCTCTCGCACTCTCAGTTTACCTAAAAGTGACTCTGAATTCTGTCAGTTTTGCTGTTCTCGCTCTGTCTACTGCCATATTTGAGCACTGTCTGTCATTTGTTCAGACAAGGTTCCTGTCCTGCAGCCCCTCAAGCTTCAGCTTTACTCCACTTCTCCTGCGCGCAATAAACTTAAAACTTTGCTGTCTGCGTCCAGCCTATTCTTGAGTCCATGTACTGCACCTCACAACCTGAATAGTTAAACTTATCAAAGCCAGGTATGTTGTGCTGTAGGCACCAGCTGTACTAATGTTCAAAAGTTAGGCAACAGCAAATTTTATAACATTAAATTGATTAGAAATGCAGTCAGTGCTTCCCCTATGATAGTACAGGCATCCTTACAACACAACAGGCCAACTCTATTAATTTATTTATTTTTAAATCTAATAACATCCAATATGCACTTATTTTGAAATAATTAATTGCTTTTGGGAGTCTGCCTCTCTCTCTGTCTCTTCCCTGCTTCAATCTGATTCACTTCTGACAGAAAGAAAAATGAGCAAACCCCAGAATACATAAAAAAACATGAATGAATGTGACCTGAGAGGGCAGTGACGCAGGTATACAGGCTATGGGTCAAAAGCAAACAACAGGTGAACCAGCAGAAAGAAAGAAAGAAAGAAAGAAAGAAACATACAACATCTGGCTGGGACACATACAGTTGTATAAATTAGATTGCAACTTGAGAGTTTATTATAGTTTTTATTATTTGATATGATTTTACCTATTTATTTATTTATCTTTTATTAATTGCTAATTTCTTTGATTGTGAAGTAATTAGTAGTTTCAACTGTTATTTGTGTGCAATAAATAAATCTTATTAATACTCTCCTTGCATTGCTTGATCTTTACATGGAAATTACCAATCAAGCGTTGGTGTGTCAGAAAAAAACAATGAATCATTCATTCATTCATTTCTCACAAGCTGATGCATCGCCGCCAACGGAGGGCGAGTCAGGTCTGTCTGTGAGGAGCATTCATGTGGTAGTCCAACACGGTGGTCATCCGTTATGTTGCTTGTTGAACGTATCTAACTTGTTATCTTGCTTTGCTAACAAGATAACATTGTGTTAGCAGCATATTTCTGGTTGTATGACATTCTTTAAGTTTTAATGATGCAATCCAATTTAGTACAATACTAGCTTTAAAATAGCAAATAGTTGCAAAGTATTTTAAGGACTTTGAGAACTGGTGTAACCGAATTCTAAGATTTCTATGTGTTATTTTACCTGCTGCAGCATGCGTCTGGTCCTCGCATCATTTGCCCCAACAGACATTTCCAGAGACAAAACATCCTGTAGATTCCACAGGAAATAGGAGGTATCTGTGTAGGACTCAACTATATCCACAAAGGTGTCATATCCCGGCATCAAACTGGTGATCACTGCAAACTCGCCCCAGTCATACTCCTCCATTAGCTGAAACAGGGACACATACAGTGGAAATGAAGTAAAATAATACAGTTAAATGTCATCATTAAAGATTGTTTCAAATATAAAATTATAAAGATGATGAGATGATAATAAGCACCACTCTCTGGACTGCAAATGGAGAAAAAATGAGAAATAGTTTGGCACATAACCTCTCATGAATTGATAAATTGTTTTTAATCAGTATAATATGTGTTAAGCAGTTAACTTTAGAAGTGCTGGTAGACAGATTGGAAAGGGCCAGACTAGCTGTTTCCCCCTGATTGCAGTGTTTCTGCTAAGCTCCTGTAGCAAGAAAGCTAATAAAAAATCCCAAAATGTTGAATTATTATTCATTTAAATATTAGACTGGTCCTTATATTGTAAGATGCCTGGAGTCTAATGTTGATGTTGACCACATCAGAACAGAATATAGGACCAAACTAGATAGTTTACCCTTCAGCCTAGACATCTTTCCATAAAAGTTTTCAACAATGCATTTAATCAAAAATACACCAGCCAGTTTCACTATGGATGTTCCTCTGTTGTACAAATGCTCCCACTAGATGAGTTAAAGTTGGGGTATCACAGACTTAAACAAGATTATCCCGTTGGCTCCCAAAACATCTGTGAAAATCCCTCTAATCTCATGAGAGTTTGCACAGTCCATCATAAATACACATTGTATTTGTTTGTGGAAATCGCTCCAGACCAGGGATTCCCCCGCTGATTACTGGAATGTCCCTACATGCTGTCAATCAGCCTTACAGAGCTCAGTTGTCATAATAGAGCCTATAACTATTTAGTACTACAACCTAGATTGTGTCTCACAAATATTGTTTAAAGTCAGTTAACATGATTTGTTTCCGTACCTTAAACATGCAGAGAATCTGCTGCTCCAGAGAAGCTCCCATCTGTAAGAAGGAGGATCCATCAGCCTGTGAAGAGAGAGAGTCTCGGATAGTAATTGAAATAATCATGGGGTGAAAGGCGATGGCTACAAAAAACACTAACTGTTTGAGCACAGTTTTGTTTTCTCGCTATGCTAACAGGCTTCCTTTGCACATTTTATTTACTGAATGGGTTCATGTGCCTTCAGTTCAAAAATTAAATACTATCAAAGACTCAAATAAAGTATCTTGAGGAGAACAGCAAACACACAGAAGCAAACTGATGAAAAGTTTCCAAATTTACTCATATGCTGCTTCTCATTTTAGCAGCACTTTTAACATTGTTATCATTGTGGAGTTCATTCGGATGAAACTGTACCACTACAAGGAAATTACCTTGTAATAATTTGTCCTCTTGTTCAATAACCACACAATCACTTGTAAAACCTTCACTGTTAACAGTCATGTAAGCAACACAATGGAGCAGCCATCCAAAACCAATGAAGTTAATTAGATGTAACAAATGGGGAGTAAACTTTAATGTAGCTAAGCTTACACAATGGCATTTAAATTGGCTTTATGTAAGGTTTAAAATCTTTCTAAAAATCTGCAATGTCCCGAAAGGCTTCACTGGAGAGTATACAACTGACCAAATGCAGACCCTAATAACTTACATATAACTGAAAATACACAAATGATAGTATTGGTTTTAGTGAGATTAATGGACACAACCCTGAGCTGTAAAATATAAACATACACTAAAGATGCAGATGCAGAGTCTTGTGTCGGATAAGGGATGGTTACCATGAATATTTAAAATTTTAGTTTGCACCTTTATAGATGCTTGTCTATATTCAGCCTCGATCAAGTGTCTTTAAAGTGCAAACGTTCAGTCCTGCTGCTCTCCTTCTGTCAAGAAGGGTGGTCCAGCGTTACATGTGTCTGTGTGTGTTAGAATATATTTGCATATGCACTTGCTGTGCGTTTCTGTGTTGACAGATAAGATGGAAATTTATTAGAGCTTCAAACACCACTCAGGTAAAGTAGGCTATAGAGATGAGAAGAAAGGGAAAAGTGGGGAATGTAAAAGAGTAAAGGATATTCTGGAGGTACAAAGATCAAAAATACTGTAGTCAACAGGGAGAAAATGAAAGATTGTTGTAAGTGAACTGTAACTTTCACCTTAAGTGGGAGGTTGTCTGAGCAGTCGTCACATACAGTATTTTCACATCACAGACAACAAAAATTATAACAGGCTTCAACAACAAAACAAGTATTTACCGAAGTGCTGTATAACAAAGAAATTACCAAACTCAAATTTAAAATATGATTAAAGTTTGGGAACTTGCACGTTTAAAGATGTTTATATATTTATAGCTATGCCAATATTGGTTGAAACCTCAAATGACACCTTTCAGCCATTCCATGACAATGTATTTAGCAGAATTTTGGTCATGCCCGTTAATATTTTTATATGATGCATTAAATCACACTACAACATGTTTATCATGTTGGTAATGTAAAGATAATGGAAATAGTTTTGCAGGTGCAATATTAATTAGAAATTAAAGAACTGGATAAATACATGTTGTATCTGTTGTCTAAAGATCAGGAATCACCAAAGTGAGATAAGAACCCTTAATGTCTGCATCAAGTTTTGTGCTAATTTATCTGTTAGGTTATTTGGCAGTAATAGTGGCAGATATTTCACTGGACAAGTGTAAAGTTTGAGCTGATGGTGACGTTGCAGGAAAAGGCAGGGGATCCCCAATTAGTTATTAAGATTTAACCTCTGAAGAACATGGGGATTTGTACCAAATTCTAACCAATCTTTGCAGAAGTCAAGACATTTCATTAAAAACTGCAAATGTCAACCTCATTCTGACCCTAAAAGAAAAGTTTCACCCTCTGTAGATAATGAATTCTCTATACAGTGTCATCCAAAGTGTTGGACCAACTGACCAACATTGCCAGGAGTATAAAAACTTTCAACCACATTTAGCTCAGTTTAAAGTCTAAACGCCCATGCAAATATGCACATGCACAGAGGATACGAAAAGTTTAGGCTGTGTTCAGGTGTAAACTATGAGCAATAGAACTAAGTTAATTAGACAAAAAATCAGCAGATACAATTGAAACGTGCACAGTCTGGAAGCTGTCCCTGCTTTTTTAAGACACTGTGTAATAACAGAGCTTGGTGGAAGATCTAAGGGACTGACTGTGCTCTAGGGCAAAAGTAGACCTGTGATGTAAGTAGGTGCAAGACCGTGCAGGACAACCACAAGTAGTAATATTCTGAATTTGAATTGATAACAGACGGGGAGCTGTCGAAGGAGGCAAAGATCAGGGTAACATGGTCTCTTTATTTACATTTGTACATTATACAAAACATGCAGCATTGCACATTTTGTGGAAACACGAAGTCTGGGAAGCCTCAAAATACAGCAGCACACATGTATGTAGACAGGAGGGAAGTCATGCATGATGATGAGACGAGAAGCAAGTGGGTGAGTGAGAGAGAGCAAGAGCAGACAGTGTTAAACTGTCAAATGCCATTTGGGACCAGGTCTCAGATCTTTTCAGTCTGTTCTCGTCTCGGAGGTGAATTACTGTCAGTTCTCCTTCCCATTGCGCTTCCATTTCCCACAGCTCTGAACCTCTGCAAAGCCCCAGAGAGCTGTCCAGCCTGAGGAATACCACAGGAATATCACAGCAAGACTCTCCTTCACTCAATTTTGCCAGTTTTATCTCTGAGTTTGTTTGAGGCTCACCTCCAGAGGCTGGTCTCGTGGCTGAAATTCCACTAGACTGGGCTGCACATCAGAATAGATATAAAAATAGCAGTGCGCAACCACGTCAAGCTGTCAGTGAATAAATAAAAATGGCTCTGGATTGGAAAACCTGTTCAACTATAGTGTCCCACTTCAGTTGATATGGAGTAGTGGTGAGGGGCATCACTTGGATAACTATTGCTAAAAATCCAATAAGTTGTGTCTGAGCTATTAAATAACAAAATAAAATGGCAACACACATGGGACCAGTGTTTCATCACACAGCATTATAAATTGTGAAAAATCAAACAACTACTTTCCCCTTCGGAGTGAAGTCAAGCACAAATACAAATAAAAGTACCTTCCTTTCCATGCCCAACTCCAACACACTCACATGAAAAGAAAAGAGTTCACCCTTCCTTCCTTCGACTTCCCAGCCATCTTGTTCTCACCACCCTGGCAGTGCGGCTGTCACACACAGACATAATTAGCAACCCTACTGCAGGAGCGTATGGTAATGTGACAGGAAGATGGTGGACATGGTGGCTGCACACACACTCCTCTCCTCCCACCGGGAGAACTTTGTGCTGCACCTCCCCGCGATGGAAAGATTGGTGTTGGTCAAACAGGAAGCGGAGCACGTACGCACAGATGCTCACATATGGAATCAGATACATCTCACATGTAGATGTCATTCTTCATTCTCTTGACAGGTTTGCAAACGTCCTTTGCAAGCGTCATCTCACATGAAAGTAAATTTACTCAAGTACAGTGCTTCAGCACCATTTGGACGTGTTTGTATTTCATTATGTCTTTGTGCTGCTAATTACTTCTTATACTTCACTATATACTGTATTACTGATAAATATTTCACTTTTTATTCCATTTATTGATTTGATGGCTATAATTACTTTACCAATTAATGTTTTGCAACAACCCAGTACTGCATATTTAAAGTTAGCTGTGAAATTCAAATATTGCTCACATGTTAATGGTTCAATAATAGTAATCTAACAATATCTCATGATATAACGCACAGCAATGGCCCTCAAGTACCTTTAATTAAGTGAAATTTTTACTTTGTACTTTATGTCTACACAGAACCAAACTCGAACTCATTTAGCTAGTTAATTATATTATATATTGTAATTTTCTCCTACCTACACTTTGGACTAAATGTTTTTGTTGTATTGAGGTTGTACTTTTGGGGCACTTATTTTAAATGTAACATAAAGTATCTAAACTGTTTGCTGTAAAATATACAAGACATCAAATATCCTGCACTGCATTAAAAATAGCATAAATGATACAGATACAGAAGATGATACAGTTTTGAATCCTTTAACATTTTAGTGATGTTGCACAGAGGGGTTTTGTTATGTGCTGAATTCCTGGTGGAATTAGTGAAGCCATGACCTTGATGTCCTCAGTGGTAGATTGGTGTCTCCAGGGACATGCATTCACTTCTGTTGTACTGAGATTGAAGGCAGAAATGTGAAAACAGATGTCTAAAAACCTTGATAGACAAAAGCCAAACTATTTGTATGGTTAGATACCACAGGTAGGCCTTACGAGTTTTTGTATTGGAGGAAGAAGCATTTGTTACATGTTAACACTATTTTAGATGGAAAATTGAGTTTTATGTCCTCATTATGTTAGCAGGTGCAAAACCGATGAATTCTTAACCATAAATGGGAACATCTCTGTCTTTCCACAAACTATTTACTTCAATATAGACTATATATGGCACAGCATCAGTAGTAGACTGACTGCTGTGTTGAAATTACTGGGCCATGCTGTGAAGATTGCAGGCGCGCCGGCCATTAATGTGGTTTCTTCCCAGTTTCCAATGGGAATACTGTGCAGTGGCTCTGGGTTTCTCATGACCTGTTTATAGAGTTTCTGATTTCTGGATCACAAGGCCAAGAGAGATCCAGAAGCGAAGGATTGGAGAGAAGAGATTGAAGTACAGAAGGACAAATAGAGAAAGCAGGTCAGTCTGGCCACAGAAACAAAACCCCAAAAAAGAAACTGTGATCCAATGAGAGACGTCTGTCTCATTGCATCACTCCGGTCCAATATCATACTCAGAGTATGACCTTAGACTGCAGCCAGAGACTGAAATATTATCTTCTACTGACGCTTTTCAAATTGTAATCATTGATAGTACATGCTCGAATACTCAAGTTCAGCAGTTGCTCTGTCTCAAAAATCCATCATGTGCACACTTAAGGCCGTTTTTGTTACTGTTTAATGACAAACACCTTAAGCTGTCAGCGTTGTTTATTCTCTCTCCCCCACTCTCTTTGTCATCATCTACAATCTTAATTACTCATATCTTGATGTTTAGAAATGTAATGAACAAAAACTGGTTTGTGATCAAACACTTGCTATGAATCTTCAAAGGGAGATTTAACGGTAATTGATAAGAGTTGTCATCTGTGGTTAATTACTCTGTTTTCTCTCTCAAAATGTTTCACAGCAGCCAAAACAAGAGTCTCATTACTTAACACCAAACAGAAAACGCTACTGGTTTTACAAAAGCAGTTACGCTCTTTCATGTTTTGTGAAAATTGTTTATCTCAACAGTGTCACCTTTTCAATACTCCCATGTTTGAACCTTGGAAATATTTTTTAGGATAATCCAGAGCATTTTACTGTTTTCAATACCATAAAGTGAATGCAAATGATATTTGCCGCTTGTATGAGCTATGCAGAAAACTCTGATAATTTTATTGGTCTCTCAGCAGCCTTTACACAGTAAGTTTAATTGGTTTCCTTCAGTTCAGACGTTTTACCTCCATAGAAGCACTAACAGGTTTATTGGGTATTTTAATCCATTGGCTACTAGCCTTTTAAATGAGGCACACGGATGGATCACTGAATGGGCCTAGCAAGCAGAGACCCAGGGACACAAAGGGTCAAGAGAACATGAAGCAAAATGACCAAAATTACACACAAACAACCACAAAGAGGCACAAAACAATGCAAACTGGTAACAAATATACATGAAATGACAACAAAGAGACAGAAATTATGCAAAACCAAGAGAAAATAAAATATAGAATTTAACCAAGCTGTTTTTGTGGCTAATTGTGTCCTAACTATGACTTTCTCACATCATAAAACTGATTTACTACATTTCCCATCAGTGATTTGTATTTATTTAATAGTTTTGGGGTACTTATTGTTTAAAAGAAAGAATTAAAAAAAGTTTTTTTCCATTGTCCAGTTTTTTTTGGTGAAGAAAACTGACAGTCATAGCTGCTTATTATTTGTATTCTAAATTATATATTACTGTGGGCAAACTGACCCCTGGGGACCGTAACGGATAAGTCAGGGGATATATGATATTTTTACAAACCAATTCTATGAACGAACCAAAACCAATAATGCTTTAGTCTGTCTCTCACTTCCAGTATTCCAATATTTTAAAAGAAATAAAACATTTGTTTAGGACTATTTTCAGCTGCAACTTTTTTATTGCAACATGTTTGTGGAAGTGACTCAAAATAATCAGTGCCCAAGTTCATTTTAATAAAGAAACAAGGATCCCACTGTTGCACTGGGAAAATTTGAACATGTTGGACAATGATTGAATTTTATAGCACATAGGGTAAAGACATATCAGGCCAAAACACTAACAACTGTTACTGGGAAGAACACCACACCTTGTCTAAACACCATCATGTGCTTTTTGTCTAGTCTAAGCCAGCTGCAGTAATGCTCTTGTGTGTGAGTGCAAACCCTTCCAATAAGAGTGATGGGAATGTTGTAGCAGCTAATTAATGGAAATAGTGTTTGAAATATAATTTTTACTAATCACACATTGCATAATTAGTGCCAAATATGCAGATACGTACTTTTCACAAAGTAGAGTAGTAGACACTGTTGCCTATTTGTTGCACAATCATTACTATCATAATTACTCATTTATCAGATACCCGAATAGCAAAACATTTTCATATTGCTGTTACATTTTCATGTTGTTATCTCCACCCGCAGTCTCTCTGACAGTGTCCTTCTTCTTCTCCTTCTACTTCTGTTTCCTCCTGCTCTACTTCTCCCATGACTCAACATCTGGATGCAGCACCCTCTAATAATCACCCGGCAAACTACAGTGGCTAACAACCAGCCAGCCAAGGACATACATACACTGAAAACACATTCAGTCTCTCATTTCCAACTCGTCAGTGAGACACATTGCAATTTTTTTCTTTTTCCCTCACAGGCCCTGTTGAACAGTCTTTATGTTTTGTCTCTTCATTTCCTCCTCTTTGCCTTTGCTTGATGTATGTGTCGTCTGACAGAAGAAACACTTCCTTTCCTCCCTTCCATCTTTTCATCTTTGTTTCATTCCCTCCTTCCTTGTTGTTTGCCACAGAGAGATCACTGAGACAGGAACCATAAATAGGCGGCCCAGGCGGCTGCTGCTTCTTTTTAAGCCCGCCATCAAAGATATTCATCATCATCAGGCTATTGATAATCAAGCACTATTGAGCTCTTTTATCCCATAAGAGAATCATGCACTCACACACGTCTTTCTCCGTCCAATACACCTGTGCACCATTGTGCCATACACCTCTGACAAGCTTCTTTTTTTTTTTTCTTCTGACAACAAAGGAGTGTGTAAGAGATGGAAAGAGACCGGGGGGGTATGAGCAGGCAGAACTGAGAGTGCTTTAGTTTTCATGATATATGGAGAACTGTCACTCAACACTTTGGGCTCGTCAGACAAATGGCCGCTCGCTGTTATAGATAACATCCCATATGCGTGTTTGTCTTTTGCCACAGACAAGCAGAGAGGTTAAATATTACAAACTGAACCATTTGTGATCAGCCCTGCAAATTACAAACCAGAGATTGTTGTGAACTGACTGACAAACTTTGCCCCAAATATTTTGGCAGTTCAGAGATACTTTGCACAGTGGGAGAACTGCCTGAGATGAGTATCAAAAGCACATCTGGGTAAATATGAACATTTCTTTAAGGAAAGGAAGGAAGGCAGCAAAACAGAAAAACAGAAAGAAAAGAAAACTGACTGGTTTGGTCTGTGGGGGGATTCAGTCTCATGAAGGGTTCAATTAACAGTTTAATGGGGTCCTGAAGCTGCAGGAGAGCAGAAAACAACAAAGGCCTCTCCCTTAATGGATTCAGCCAGCACACAACAGGGCCAAGAAACTGGATTCAAATATGCGATGCAATGTGATGGTGGGAAAGTTCGTAAAAAGGGACTATAATGAAATATGGAAAGGTAGTGAAAAGTGAGAAGCAGGGAATATACAGACAAAATACAGAAAATGAATGGAAAAAAAGAAGGAGGGAAACAAGAATGACTACTTCACTTGTGAATTCAAGATTCAAGATTCAAAAAACTTTATTCATCCTGGAGGGAAATTATTTTGGCTTGTTACAGCAGCTCTCCGTTCAAACAGAAAGAAAGAAAGAAAGAAAGAAAGAAAGAAAGAAAGAGAACCATAACCAGAAAAGATTAACACCAACACAAATACTAA
>JAUMHL010000012.1:14798090-14810928 GCA_032362345.1 Sandelia bainsii | reverse complement strand
AATGAATCAAAACTAGGTAATTTCTGGTCATAATCAGTCCTGTGTGTAATGTAGTGGGGTTATCTGATTATAAATATGATATAATGAGGGAATGGAGAATTATCTGTGAGACTGTAAAACACTGCTTTGAAGCAGCTGCCAGCCAAGCTTCATCGAAGCATCTTTCTCCTCTCTCTGCCTCTTACTCACTCACTCTGCCATCAAAATACAGCATATCAATCACCCTAGTGCAACTACAACTCCTCTTGTTTAATACCTATTTATTATATAACACCTGCAGATACCACTTGATTAACAGGAAACATGCTGTTTACAAAATGTCATGTGGAGGTGAAATCCACCACTCACCACATTGCTACACTGTTTAGTTCAGCTTGCATGTGAATAAGTGTAGGAATACACCCATTTAGCTCTGTGTGTGTGTGTGTGTGTGTGTGTTTGTGTGTGCTCCTGCGTGTGAGGGTGTTCATTTGCATGTGTGTTTCGATGTGTGAGAGTTGGTTCTATAAATACAAGGTGCTGATGATGACAGTTAAGCAATTAAAGAAGGAATAGGAGATGAGCAGGAAGCATAGGGAAAGAGAGGAAGAAGACGTGAAGCAATTTTGCAACTAAAAAGTGAAGAGAAAGTACAGATTAAGAAGCCATGTAGTGTCATCAATCTCTTCTATACAATCTAACTACACAGCTCGCTGCTCTCCATCTCCATTCATCAGTGAGATACATGTTAAATCATAGCAGGAAAAAACTGCTGCCCCTCAAGTAGTCAGAGATGATTGATTGAGGCACAGATCGCCTGTAGCATTTGTCTCCCCTCACAAAGTTTCCCTTCACACAAGTCAGATTTTTCCCGGTTAGGGATTAGAGGAGTAGATGAGGGTCGATGGCTACAGTCTTCACTGATAATTCAACCATCTGTATTACTCATATCCAAATATTTGCATGCAGTGCAGCTGCTTGTCAAAGTAGGTTTCACCGATCTGACCTACTTAAGCTGTTTTAAGCTGAATGACACCAGTGAGAAAGAGTTCTGACTAAGACAGGGGGCTGTGAGGAGCTGCTGCTGACAGGGTTTACATTATAGATTGCTGTTCATCTTATTCCTAGACTCTCTTTTTTCTTCCTTCTTTAATTGCTCACCATATGTGACAGATGTTATATCAACACCTTTGGGTGAAATCCATTTTTGTGACAAAGCAAGAAGACAGACTACTCTAGGCCTGGTGAAAGCTCCACGGTGGTGTGTGGTAGGACAATGCTGAAATGATATTTTGACAGTACCTTGTATGGTATGACAACTGCAGAGCCGCCACTGATGCCCACAATTGGCAGAGCTGTCTGAGTAGAGAGGAAGTCCAGAATCTGTGCCACTTCCGCCACCTGGGAACAAAGCAGACAAAATCAGTGTTTGCATACAGGAAGCTTTAAACAGATTAATGGTACAGGACACTTTTTAATCAGGTTGTAGAGTTAGGCAGCCAAAAACCTAAAGTTTAGATTGAGTCTAGAAGCTTGACTGCTATGTTGAATCTATAAACATCTGTTGTAGGTCAAACTAAAATGGCATTTGAAATGCAACAATGCACCAGCAAAGACAGCGGGAAAAAAAACTGCTTGCAATTAAACATACACATAAACAATTCTTCAGTATTTTCAAACAGTCGGCTGTGCACACGTCTTGAGAGGAAGGACATACAGTACACTCAGAGCATTTGTTAGTCCTCAAGGATAAACTAATTGGATTTAGCAACTTATACTGCATGTTAAGAGAAACCTATAAAAATGAGCACTGCTCCTTTAATCTGCTACTGAAAAAAATCTACTTTATATTATTTGGTCAACCAAATCGTAAACCAAGCAATTTGAAATGTTGCCACTCATGTCTACATTTTGTTTTTATGATTTAATGTCACAAAACATACCTGCACTATAATTACATTTGAGCAAGTACATGCTTGGTATCTCAATTAGTTTTTCTTCATTGCATCCGCACTTTGTGATTTAAGCTGACGGTACAGGTGCTTTTTTACATAAAAATGTTGACTTGTGCAGCTTGAGGAAACACGGATGTGAGTGACTGAACACCGTGACTCCAAAGAGAGCACTTTAACAGAAAACGCCAAAATGCATAAGCAATGTTTTACCTGAGTGTCAGCATTGGAGCCCACATCATCCTCAAACACCACACCATGTAGCTTCTCCATTGCCATGGTATCACAGAGGCGCGTTAGCAGATCACGGGGATTGGTGTCGTTGACCAGCACGGTCACAGGGCTGACCACTACTGGCAGGTCGACAAAGTTTTCCCCACTAAGACGACCTCTGACCTCATTCTGGTAGCTGGAGCCGCTGAACACCACCGCCACGTTGATGGACGGGTGGAGGAGGAGCGGCCGGGCATGCAGGGGGAGCGGGGAGGAGATGAGGAGCAGGAGAAAGAGGAGGAAGAGGAGAGGAGGCCAAGGAGAGGAAGGAGGGTATCCCCTAGGAATGGCCATGTTGGCAGCCTACTGCCTGGAAATGAAGGGTAGAAAGAGGGCGAGAGAGCAAGGGAGGACGAAAGGAAAGAGAGCAACAGTCAAACATACAAGCTGCTTTACTTTTATGATGTTTTTGACATAATGCTGTATAATCCGTCAGTGTATATCCATCCCTTATTTCTCTCTCCTGGTCTGTTTCTCTATCTGACCCTTTTGTATGACAGTAATAGCCCTGCATTTAGCCTCTTGTGTCAGGAGGAAAACTGTGTGTACATGTGTGTTTGTCAGTGTGTGTATTCAAGTGTGCATGCATGTAATCCTCTATAATCCAACCCCCAGTGTCATGACTGTAATCACCTCAATCTCTACACATCACTGATTCAGTATGCACACACGCATCCAGTTCAAGTGGGATGCCAAAACTGCCACACAGAGTCTCGACCCTCATCATTGGGATTACATTACATTACATTACTTCAGCCGGCCTCTCTTCATGTGGAGTGTGGTGATGTGATGTGATTGGCCATTCACAGAAATACTAGCAGTGAATCAGCTAACACAAAACCAACATATGGATGGTACAAATGTGAAATTTAATTTAATTACATGCTAAAATGTGGTCAAAACCCTGTGGACAACTATTTCATAATTACAGTACCACTGAACAACAGTTTGTACATGGCTACATGACAGCGATGACATGTCTTTATAAGACAGGATGCCCATAAGCTACAGTTTGTTCATTTTGTTTTTTGTACAATAGACATCTTTACACAATACATGAGTATTTCATACAACTTTAAATATAGGCTACATGCACCATATGATGTCATAAATGCATGAGTTAAGCATATCAATGATCATTACTGTTAAACTATTAATTTTGCTCACTCTTCAGGCGCTTAGCTCAATATATAGCTGTGTTTTATATAGCTTAAAACACAGTAGAGAGTTAGTAATTTTACAAGACAGGAAGGCTCTCACCATCACTCTAACACATGCTTAAGCTACAATTTCTTGTTTTGACAATATCAAACCTTTCTTATGTAAAAAAAAAACTGAGTGTTTGTGCATCTGATACCTCTACTGACAGTCTGAAATTGTTTGACACTTCTTAATATGTTCCAAGTCACTGTTGGAAAAATAAACACATTTTATGGTCTTACAACTCTGTGGTTAAGCTGAAGTTAGATTTAGGGGTTATTTTCATTAGGTTTGGCGTTACAGATTTGGCTTTATGGTTTGGGTTAAAATTACTAGTTTGCTAAGGTTACAGTTACAGTCAATGTGTATACATGCACTTAAGTGACTGGGTTACAATCTGTTTTATTTCGGTAAGTTGATTTCCTTACTGTCATGTAAATAGTAAACCTGGTTTGTGAAATCAGGGCTGGGGATTAGAGAAACCTGATTTTTGCCCAGGTAGATTTCTACCAAAGAACTCTCTGCCATGCATGTCCATAATCAGGTTCCTAATCAGCTTTTTACAAGAGCGCATGTGCATGACAAAGGCTGCTGACACTCACCACTCTACTACTTCCAACAGAGAGGAGCGTAGGATGAAAGGGGAGATCATTACATGGAGCAATGCTGGGTTAGGTTATTTTTCACAGTGTACCTCTCTAATTTAGATAGTGTGTGCTGTGAAAAAGGAGCACTATCAGTCACCTCTCTCGTCACAGGTTATAACAAAAAGTCAGGAAGCAGTCTCTTCCGTCTCTACACAGTTAAAATCTGTGAACCATGCTTCCAAAATAAGCCCAAGGTAGAGGAGAAATCAGATTACTTATCTGCTGCATGCGCAGATATCCAGTAACCAGGTTTCCTAAGTGCATGTAAACTCATTCTGAGAAACCTGATTTCTCTGAGTAACCTGGTTACTTAAGTGCATGTTAACGCAGTCAATAAAAACAACTTGTTTAGGGCACAATAAAAGAAACCACTGTTGACTGTCAGTTGAAAATCCTTGAACCATTTGACTAAAACAAGATAACTAGACCCAACATAAACAGAGAAGAAAGGAACAAGCGGAAGAAGGCGGTCACCCTACAACTCACAGCAATGATACCTTCAACATTTGCATCTGGTGGAGCCACTTCAATCAAACATTTTTGTTATTGAATCAATAAATAATGAACCTTTGATAAAAGCAGACCACTGCATACAGTTTACACACATATTTGACAGAGGGATTTATATAGAATGTCAAGCTCGTCTGTGGTCATCAGAGACAGTCTGATAATTAACCTCCCAGCTTTGATAGAGGCCCCTTTCTCACTGTTTATGCTCCTGCAGTATCAATCATTCATCTTAATAAAGTTTTAAGCTCCCGGGCTTTAAGTGCGCATAGCAATAAATATGAAGTTTGAACCTTTGAAAGTCTGTAATTATATGCAGCTGATGAATCCTTCAATCAATGCAGGGTCAAAACCTGAGTGATGGACATGGAGCAGTTTTTTTAAGTATTACTTCATAGATCAGTTTGTTTTGTTTGTGTTATGTGGATGAAGAATTCTTTCATTAAGATATTTGAGTTAGGCACATCTTCCTGAACTTAATGTTTTGAGCTGTATCATCTGCATATAGTGACATTTTGAACATTTGGCCTTTTAGCTGCATTATAAAGTTCATATAGGGGGTTTATTGGAAGGAACAGATATGTAAAGCTACATCATAAACTCGTAAATAGGATTTACACAGATCCTCCTGAGACTGATTTTATCCATGTAAAACCTGGAATTACTTGTTTTGACTCACTGAGATTACTTTATTTGTCTCAAGTGAACCATAATATCTTGTTGTGAGCACAGAGCAACCATTAACCCATCACCCACTTGTGCTATGTGGAGATTAAAAACAACAACAATAAAACCCTCCACAGCAAAAAGCTCCAAAAGGAACTCACTGTGAGTGGCAGACATGTAACAAACATCATCTGATTATGTTTTAAATACTCTTTCAAATAGAAGAGTAAAAATGAGAACTGTAGATAACTTCCTTTAGGTACAACTGAAGCAGAAAAAATATATTTAATTCTCAATCAACTCTTTTTTTGACTAACTACAGCTTTGTACAGTATAAATGACAATCTGGGAGCCACAAAATTAGATGAATATTGCATATTCATCAAATTTTCGATATTGATATTCTATGTGTTTTCAGAGAAGTTGTTTTTAAGTATGTGTATCAGAATATGTTCAGATTCTGAGAGATATTCGTAAGTATGACTGACTGGTATTTAAAAGTAAAAATTACATGGGCATTTCTTGGACATTGGTACATATCACAATTTATCATCTGGATGTCTTCATAATTCAGTTTTTTATGTAGTAATGAGTATTTGCATGTAAATTCCCATTTTAACTGCTGCACAACAACAATTTCTCATGACCTATAATTTGTTGATTTGAATCTTTCGATCCTTTAATAATTATAAATAATTAATAGTTTGCAATAGTCCTGTGCTGCAGCTAACCTGTTAGCCAGATGTTGGCCATCAAAGCACACGTCTTACACACAGATCTGATAACTACTCCTACTTTGCTTAGCTCTAATCTGTACCACTGTGAGTTTAAATGACAAGATCATAAAAGAACATTTAAAAATATCGGTGGAGCCCCTACCATCCAAAGACAAATCTGCATCTATGAGACAGAATACTTAGAATACTTTCTCCTACACAAATAACAGGAATGTGGGAATTAAAGCATGAGTTTTAAATATGGATAATATGTGCAAACACATGTAAAGGGGTCAAGTAATCTTTTAAAATTCATCAACTCAAACTACAGTATAACACTTGAGGGAACGTGAGAGTTGTGAAGGAAGAAGATAATTGGGGAAACAGAATGAAGAGGCAAATCCTGACTGGGTGGATCATACGATCCAGGTCAACAGTGTAATCTCTGGAAAAAGTCAGCATAATGGGGCCTCAGATTAGCAATGTGTGTGTGTGTGCGTGTGTCTGTGTGGTGGGGGTGGTGGTTTGGAAGTTGACGGCGTGTCTGCTCCAGATTAGCAGCAATATAACAGAATGTGATTATGCTATAGAAGGGCTGTGAACACAAGGAGTGGACCACAATGTGTTGCATCGGATTTTCAACCACACACACAACAGACAACTGACTATCTTCTTATCGTTTTCACTATTGTTTAAATATTAAATAAATTAAGAAAGACAACAGTTTTAAACAATGTTTGTAGCCAGTGAGAAGTAATTACACAAACATCAGATGCCAGATGGTCAAAAATCATAAATTCTGCTATGTTTGTGAACTTATTTTCCTAAAATTATATTCAGATAGGGGGAGATTGGGTGAGAGACAGCGTGGTGGTGCATGCACAGATTTTCTATTATTATGGAGATTTCCTGATGGAGTGCAGCTCCGTCATGTGGGATAAACTCTCTCACTGAGACTGTACCTGCGTCAGCATCGGCCCGACTACACATGCACACTGTTACTGTTAAGGAAACTGTAACATAGAGGTGCAGTGATGAGTCTTGGAAGACAAGACAGAACACGAGACAAATGGAGAACAGGATTATTGTATGACTGGTCCATCAGTGAATAAGAACCTGAAACAACAGATAAGTGTTCAGCTTTCAGTTCCCTACCGGAGAGGATCCTCCTATTGGTTTCTGGTGTATTTTAACTACTTTGAAGATGATTTAAAGTCAGTTTATAGAGATAAAAACAACAATTTATAATATACAAATGTTACATGAATACATCATTCCTTCCTCTTCATCTTCTTCTTCTTCTTTTTAAGAACAATACTGAATATTCAGCCTCTTGACCTCTGACAACTGATCAAAGTAATCACCCTCAAAGATGAACAAATAGTTTCTCTACTGAATTGTTCCACTCTCTTCTTTTTGCGAAACTACTACATACATCATGGTACATGCAGTTAACTGTAAATAGTAGAGAACATTCAGTCATTTTGACTACTGAGCGAGGACATGATGGAGTCCCTGCAGTCCCCAGGGGGTGGAGAGGATGTAGTTGATAGGATGAGCATCACTGGAGAATTATCAACATGTCTGGCTTGAACCCTTTTTTTTCACAGCACCTTTTAAACAGATTTGATTGCATTAATTAGGGTGTTTGAATTAGTTGGCTTGTATTAATGTAGTAGATGGTACTGCTCTCATCAACTTACTGCAGGCACGGAGCTCTGACAGCTGCATGAAACATCAGGATTCTCTAGAGCCTCATTATGGAGATTTGACATTATTCCAAGAAATCCCAGTTAAAACATGTATTCTGTAGCAGTGATTTCATAATTTCCTCAAACTTATATTTTAAGTGAAATTCTCTGGAAATTAATTGATTGAATATATTTCTATATTGTATAAATTTTAAACACAAGATTTATTTCCCTATGCTTAACTATGATGGCTGGGACCTATATCGTGTAATGGAAGAAGTACTTGGTAAAAGTAGAAATACCACACTTTAACCATACTCTGTTAAATATATGTGTTCAGAATTCTACTCAGAGTTGACACCAAAATATAAAGTACTTAGAATAATGAAAGAAAAAGTACTTTATGCACATGTACATCATGTTAATGTGTTAACGTGCCAACTGATTACAGTGAGATAAATTTTAATAGCTTTTTATTTTGGGGTGTATCTCGTTCACTCCTACACTCCACCACTCACCCTCAAATCTCAAAAAGTCTCATCTTAACCTACAAAATTGTACTGCAATGTATTTATCAGTTTATTAGTCAATTATTAAAATATTTTTTCTCATATTACATTTATAGTATAATGTATTTTATATTAGAACTTTCAGCCACCAGAGGCAGCACTGAGCACAATGTTGCTAATCAGCACTACTTTCTTTGAATGAGGAAGAAATTTACCATTACTTGGTTCGGATCACCGGCAACATATTTGGATAATTGTGTTTTTGTTACATAAAGTGGGCATAATAGAGAATTATCACCAAATTATCAGATGGTCATAAACACACCTCAGAATGAATGCTAACATTACTCTGTATCTGCTGCATGTGTAAATAGTCAACTGTTTGCTGACAGTTTTACCTAAGAAGAAAAAATGTAGATAAGATAATATTTTCTCTTTACAGCTCATTTCTACTTCATCACTACATCAAGCGGCCAAAAACTCAGGGATAGAGCTGAGATTATAAAGAGCTGGTATTATAGCCATTTTTGACTTATTTTTACTAATTTTGAGTGTATTTTAAACATGTGTAACATTTTGATTGGCTGGAGGTGTGGCTTCCATCTTAATCCCCAGCCAATGGGAACACAACCCAATGAACAATGCATATTCTCTTAAGCTGCACCTCTACCTTAGTAATAGCTGCTGGAGATGTAAATAGAGTAACACAAATGTTATAAAGAAATATGTAAACTGTGTCTTCAACAGGATGTTTCAGAACAGTAGGACCATGTCTAAACAGCTACCTAAACTTTGGTACAAATATATTTCTTCAGCTGAAAAACAGAAAAACACAATGTTTGCAGCTGTGCTTGTTGTAAAAGTCCATTGGCGAGTTATGGTTTAAATCACACTTCCAATGTCACTTCAGTCTGATTATCAGGATGTATCTTATAGAGTGCTAAAGTAGTGAGATCGCTTCCCCTGTCCTGATACCAGTATGTTTTTTGACCTGATGCCTGAAATAAGGTCTGTTTACACAAGCACAATAGATTTGCAAGTTTTATTTGACGAAATAAAACTTGTCAGTAAGTACTTGGAAACTATTCTCACTCAGTCTTGCTGAACAAAACATGTAAGTATCATACACTCTTGTTTGGCACTCTGTTGGTGAGTTTATATTTTCAGCAATCTTACATTGTGTGTAATAGAAGTGTGAACTGTGGTGAAATGTGGGTGGGTACTATGTGGTTCGCTTGTTGGCCTGATGCAGAAATTTGTAATAAATTGTTAAGAAAAGTCCTTATATGGATTATACTATGGATGAATGACACTCCAGTCAATTGAACATCTCAATCACGTCAAGCTGTTATTCAGATTAACAGTCATATGACATTAAACACAACTTAGAGCCTGAACTAGGAGCAGCCAGTCTGTCACCGTCAACCAGCTCAACTTCTAGGTACAGTACTACTACTACTGCTGTCTTTTCCTCTTTTTATCCCTCCATCCCTCTTACTCTGCTGCAAGTTGATATGTGAGTGTAGCACATGCAGCTCTCACAAGTTCACACTCACATATGCACACACACGCAGCAACCACTACACTTACACAGAGCTGATAAACCTTCCACATACATGTTAGGCTTTTGATATAAATAAATGAGTATGTCATACTTAACCTCTGAGCTTATTATGAAACATATCACATAACGTCTGTCACATAAATTTATCATAATTATAGTTTTAACTATTAACACTGCAACCTCATCTCTCTGTGGGTTCCTGCTCTTGCACATAAAGATTTGACAGCTTTACAGGAAATCATTGCAGGGCAGACAAATCAGCCAAGATGAGTGACGTTGGTGTGGTGGGGGCATTTCTAGATCGGCTTTGTCCCCTGCCACTCAAATGTAAAATAATCAAAATTTCAGTGATACAGAATCTGCCACACCTGCCTAAAAGAGACACTTACATATTTAGATATATAGACATATTTATAAAAACATGCATAAATTGATGTAAGTATGCACTTATTCATACATTTACACAGAGATATTCCAGACTGTCTGTGTCAGTGGTTCTTGTGGTTTTTAGTATAGGACCCTAAAAATGAGCAATTATAAGACTTGTTTCAGTTGAAAGATTTTCAAAAGCTTGAGAGATAAAAGTACCCAATATTTCACAAACAAATAATGTTAGACCAAAGTCAAGTAAATAACTAACATTTTGTTTTGAGAAATATATTTAATACATTTTCTTTTAATGTCTCAATATTTTATAACTTTTGAATCAAATCAGATCAGATCTTTGAAGATTTGTCTCTATCCCAAACCTCATGTTGGCAATCAGTTTATTTATCGAACTGTGAACTGTGTTAAAACAAGTTGCACTACACTTAGCCAAAAGTCAGAAAAGTACAAGTTTTGTAAGTGATATATGTTTTTTACTTTAGTTGTGTTTTTTTTATTTACCTCACACATGTCAGGAAAAACTGGGTCATGAACTATGCAGCTATAAGAAACCGTGGTGCCTGAAATTATACGTTTATAGTTAGTTTAAACTGTGCAGCTAAAATAATCTGTAACACACTGCACAACAACATGATATATTAAAACGGAATCAGTCACAAAATAAGTATAATTTTGTTATAAGAGTAATTTTTTCTTTATTGTTATTGTTCAGTTGATCATCTCTAGATTTGTCTTGGGACCATTCTGGGAGGCCACATACCACAGGTTGGACCACAGGTTGCTACATGGTATATTTAAACTGAATTAGTATCATAAATGTTACAGTAATGTTTTTTATTTTGTAAGAGAAATACGTGTTTTACTTGTGTTATCCTGTAATTTTTATGTGACCGCTCAGATTTAACTTGGGATGCCTATAGAGGCCCCGACCCACATGTTGGGAACCACTGGTTTTTAAACTGTGTTTAAATGTTACTTTAAACTGTGCATCTAAAAGAAATTGAGGCAGGTGATGTTGCAACATAATGCATGTAAACTGGAGCAAAAGGCTTGAGTCACTAATGGAGAAAAACGAGAGCTGCAGCTTGCAGCCCGAGTGAAATCAATGAACATTATCTGATAAATGATACCACAGTAGGACACTGCAACTCTAAAATCCATAATCCATAAGTAAATGAGTCATACAGAGTGTGCATGCACACAGGTATGGAGAGACTGCACACACACATACACACACACACTTAACCTTACAAACATGCAGCCAACCACCAAGCCACAGAGTAAAAAGGCTAATGTGTCCTCTTACAGTAGTTCCTGTTATAGCAACAACTGGCTGTTCTGTTTCTGTCAGCAGCAGACGGCAGCTTTCTCTCGAGGAAACTCTTAATTTATGAAAACTGAAAGTATGACTGCACTCGTTCCCTGTGTCTGTACTCATATCTCCCCTCAGCTTCTTATTCTATTACCTATCTCTTCTGTGTCTACCTATTGCTCTGTATCTGTCCCTCCCACTTACAGATAAACTATGAATTCCCGACAGTGAATCAGATTAGGTGACAGAATAAGAATATGAAAGTGTGTGTGTGTGTGTATGACAGACTTACCTGCGCTTTCTGCTAGCATCCAACTTGAACTCCTGCTGCTCCATCGCTCCCCAACTGCTTCCCTCCAAATGTCTTTCCCTCTATTTCTGTTTCTTTCCTTTTCACCTGGATTTCACCTGCCTCTCTCCCCTCTCAGCACCTGTAGGAGTACGCATTTAGACCAAGTCTCTGTGCGAGAGCGAGTGTGTGTGAGTTATCAGAGTGAGTCTGCGTGTGTGTTTGGCAGCTTTGGATGCCAGCACACTCCCCTGGAGGACTTCACAACGTGACAGCAAGCGTATGTGATCTCTAAAAATCTCTCTCTCTGTCGCCTCACTTTCTTCACCCTTCTCTCACTTCTCTCTTTCTCTTTTTTTTTTTTGTGCCTCTCACAGAGGAGGCATTTGCAAGTGGTCGTGAAGGTGAAGACAGGACATCAAAATGAGAGAGGAGAGGAAAGTGAAGGAAAAGGAGGGTGACAGACGACGAGAGAGCTGCCCGTACAACCAGCCTGTGTGTGTGTGTGTCTGTGTGTAGATGTACATAAACCCACTGTGTTTGGTCCTCTGTATCCCTCAGGCTCCCTGCTGGTCGGATGAGGAGAGGAGCGAAAGGGGTGGGTGGAAGAGTGATAAAATGCCTCTTCAGCGGAGGAGCACAAACACCGGTAACACTTCAGCAGCAGCGACAGTGACGTTTCCCCACCGTCTCCTCTTTTCTCCCCCTTTCTGCCTCCTCTGTCTCCTTTTCCCTCTCCCTGCTCGGAGGTAAGAGACACAACAGATCCATGGGAAGTTAGAAAATCTCACAGGCAGAGAAGGAAGGGTCCTGTGCATGCTTCTGCATCTTTGGAAAAAAAGTTTTTCCCTCCTTTGGTCCAGTTATCAGCCCCTGTAGTGACTGTATTCTGTAAAACGGGATCCCCCGGTGTTGATGCTCCTCAGGTTCTGTATGATCACAAATGCTGAGGGTAGGATAGGATTTTTGTATTGTGTTTTTTTTTTTTGGCCCCTCCTCACCCTCTTTCCCATGTGTGTGCGAGGTGATCCAGATGTTGGTCGGTGCTGGGAGCGTCAGGAACACGGAGAGAATGGTGGGACAGATGGCAGGTCTGCGGGGTCGGGCCGGCTGTGCTCTAGCAGGTCCTCATCCTGTTGAACTGAT
>JAUMHL010000012.1:14749667-14785443 GCA_032362345.1 Sandelia bainsii | reverse complement strand
GATGTTATGAAATCTGCTTTTCTTTCACAAACATGGTCATTTCTGTGTGTGTCCAAACTTTTGACTGGTAGTGTATAATATAAGGTTTAATGTACTTTTTTACATAGTGTTTTAAAACATTACTATATACAGTTGTTAGGGATAATGTGTTAGCAAACAGTTTCCTGTGTTCATATACCGTACAACACATAGAGCAACATTATCATTCTTCTGGAGTCACTTCTGTGCAACATGCACTCTTCTGTGAAAACTGTGTAAACACCAAATAAGTATCTGGAAATAATGCTGATGAGAGCAGTGAGAGTGTTTCAAAACAGTACAGTTGCTGCCATAAAACTAAAACATGGAGCTGAAAGAGCAGAGCTCTGATCATTTTCAGTGGTATGTTTTTGTGGTGCTCTACCAGGCTTGTAATGTAGTCATTTTCACTTTTCTTCCATGTTTTATGGGTTTGTTGCCTGCAGTTTGATGGAGGTCACAAGACTGTTAGTCAGTCAAGTAAGTCTTGGTTACCTTACTTAGAATTATTGCTCTGCTGCAGTTAAAATAAAGCAGTGTGTGTAAACAACACTACAAATCCTACATGGTTAGCCCAGTGTGGATTTATAAACGCTCTGCAGCTTTAGTCAGCACTTCAACTTTGAATTAAACTCTTTGTTTCATTTCAAATCTAAAATGTATTATTACAACTGAAACTATTAAAACCATTAAAGCTACTAAAACTTTCTTACTACACTATAATACTATATTATAATACTCATGTAGATTTGTATGTAGATTTGTTTCTGTAGATGTGTCTGTCTTGTTTAGCTCACACTCACTTTCCAACCCGTCTGGGTGGAGCCTGACTGGGTTGATCCGGACTGATTGGCTGAATGCGACTACTCGTCCCGGGAGCTGTGTGGCATTTGGGTGACAAGCTGGCAAACATGGTGGAGGGGGTGCAGCCCCGCTTCAGCAGGCGACGTAGTGAAAGAGCCATGCGAGACTTGGACACACTTCCACCTGTGGGGGCTCGAGCCTCCGCGTTCCCCTCACCTTCACCTTCACTGGCTTCCACCCGTCGCTCAGAGGCTGAGGTGCTGTCTAAGGCCACACTGATGGGCGATGGACAGACTGGAGTGTGGGCCAGGAAGGGAAGAGAGGGCGAGGCATTTGCTGAGGGAGAGTCAGTGATGCCAGAGTAGACAGCAAGGTGAGGGACAGGAGTGGTGAAGCGGCACAGCTGTGAGGTCAAACGTCAAAAGACACAAGTCAGAAGACAATCAACAGAGGGTTTCCCTACAAAAATGTATGCATTTCAGGTAGTTTTCAGCAGATACGTAACTATTTTTAAGAAAAATCGTATATAAGAGAAGCAGCAAATCTTCACATTTACAATTTCTTACTGTTTTAAGCTGCTTGAAATTTGACTCAACTGAGTAGTCATTTATCAAAAAAAGATTACTTTCATGGGGAACAACAAATGAAAGAAACAAACTAAATAAATGAGTGAAGAAAACAAAGAAAGGAATTAAAGAAAAAATAATAAAATACAGGAAAAGAAGGGTCGATTGTAGGAAGAAGAATGTGCAGCATGATGTTCACAGTACATGAAAACAGTGAATGACTGACTCAGGACTCGTTAACGTGATGGTGGTTTGTAGATGTTTTATTAGCTTATGACTGATGACGAAGAAAACACACATTACAGAACAGAACACTCCGTGACTGAAGATGGACAGTAAAACGTGTATATTATGAGAAACAACAGACAGACAACAGTTACAGCTTGAATGAACACAAATGTCACAGATGGTAACAGATGTCACAATGTCGCCTGTGGTCAGTTCTCAAAATAACTAGTGTGTACTTTAGTGTTGGTTCGAAGCTCAACACTTGTCATAGTGGTTTGATTAGTACAGATTTTGAGACGTATAGTTGCCAAGAAAATACATTTACAGTAATTTGTAGTAGGAAAATACCCCAAAATTCTCAATTTACAATATCTCAATGTCACAAATATCTCAAAACCTGGGTTTTTATTTCAAAGCATTTTTCCACAGAACGTCAAATTGGAAATAGATCTTTGTGATAAGTGACA
This sequence comes from Sandelia bainsii, assembly GCA_032362345.1. Classification (NCBI taxonomy): domain Eukaryota; kingdom Metazoa; phylum Chordata; class Actinopteri; order Anabantiformes; family Anabantidae; genus Sandelia; species Sandelia bainsii. The sequence goes on along the minus strand of JAUMHL010000012.1, from coordinate 14,783,360 downwards.
TTGGTACAGATAACTAGCATCACCTTAGTTTTTAGCCACGTGGGAACAACATAAATAAAAAACAGTCATGTCTCTGGTCACTAGATGAATGTAATGTCCAGTACTGACTCACTTTTAGCTCTGTTTTTGGTCTCCACCAACTCCTGAAGTAAATATCAGGCTCTTTACCAGTCAAATAACTGTGTCTGTGCTGTGGCAGACATGTGAGCCAAAATAACAAAATTGTGCAGTGGAAAATCAAAACAGTGAGATGAAATGTGCTATAAAGGTCTGTAGAGCTGAGGTGAACGGCAGTGAGTTTCTAGTTCTCTGTGTGCTCATTTCACATTAAACATAAATATTTAATTTATTATTATAAAACAAAAGCTGCTTTAAACTTAAACTAAAATGCCATAAAAATGCAGAGATTGTTATTAACAAATAAAATCGAGCTTGTATTTAAATTAACTAAATAATTGAATAAACCCTTATTATTAGTATCTAAAATTTATGAAAAAATCACATGTTGGTGTCAGTTGTTAGCAGGAGGAGGATGGGGGGGCACATCCTTGCCCTGCTTGCTGAGTTTGCTCATGACCTGTGTGATATCGACGGGGGCACTGGCAGCCATCTTTGCCCTCTGCTCCTGCTCCTGCTGCCGAAGGATAATGGGGCTGAGACTGGGCCGTCTGTTCTTTGCATTCTGCTCCAACTGGGTGTCACTGCGAGACCAGAAGGATTGATTGATTAAGTGCATGGAGGAAAGAAATGGAAGAGAGATAAAAAAAAAAAAAGAAAAAAGAAAAGAAAGAGAATGAGTTGGACCATCCAAGAGAGAAAGAGGGTGGGAAGGACAAGGAGAAAATTAAGTTTTGGAGAGTGATGGATGTGGTAGTTTCAGGAAGGTTCAGGGACTCTAATATGAGCCAGAGATGAGAAACAGAGCCAATGTGACTCATCATCCTTTGCTAAGAATAAACAAGGCTGTATTTTCCTCATTTGATGTGCTGTTTCTGACTGTGCATTTGTTCCTCATCACACTGGTTGAGATAACTGACTTCATTCTTTTTCAGATGTATTCCTAATTTAATCAATCGATTCATCATGTGAAAAATGACATTAATTAAAGGCCAAAACTTGAAATAAAAGTTGCATCTTACGTGAACTTATGCTGCTCAGGACAGACGGACTTCTTCAACGTATCCTTGAATACTGGTGATTTAAGGTAACGGCCATATGAGTCCTGCAAAATATATAAAAACTAACCATGAACCAACGGTGTTTGATGAGTTCAAGCTTGTAGGAATTATAGCGCCGCTGTTATCTTGTAGTTAAACCCCCACTGCAGGTGTGTTTACTGACCTTCTTCATGAGCATGTAAATGTGAGTTTGGGCTGCGTCCAGGACGTATCTGTGTGGGTGTTTCAAGCCGTTCACTGTGACTTCCATTGTTTTTCCATCAATGTTAATCCACCGCGGTGCACCACGAGCCAGAAATGTCCTGGGATCAGGAGAGTGGGAGAAACAGATGTGGAGTGTAACTGTGTGCTTTTATGCGGCTGTAATTACAAATGTGAGGTACCTGTACTACATTTCAGAGAAAAATTAGTCTTTAATGAATTAAGTAATTTTTCATTAGACAATTAGACACTTTTTATGGTTACAGCTTCGCAAATGTGATGATTGTTGAACAAAACAATTGCTGTGAAGGTGTCACATTTCTCCTACTTTCCTTAATCAATACAAACTAAACAGTCCCTCAATTGATCAAATGAGAAGATCCATACTGAAAATAATTATTAGAGAATAGTTAGAATTGGTTAATATAGTTAGTTAATTAGTCAATTAATATTTATTTTACTACTTTTCTTTAACTGATGATGAAAGTAGCTGCTGATTATGTTTCTGTTAATCGTGTATTGTACACAGACAAGAAACAAAGACATTACTTGTAGATCTGCTCTGCTTTCTCTCTCATCGTTGCAGCAGCACCCCACTTCAGATCCTCACAACTCTCCCAGAATGCCAAGTTTTCACCTGAAACAGAGAAGACAGTCATCATGCTTTTCATAGTTCGTTCCAATGGCTGAAAAATAAACATGCATTAGCCAGAAATTAATCTATCTTGCAACAAGTTTGCAGCAGCACTTCTGTAATCAGTCCTGTTTCAGTTATGTTTTTGTACATAATCTAATAAACCATTGTACCGCTAAATTCTTTCTTCAAGAAGAGCCTGAAATCATCTCGTCCTCTGGGGTCTGAGAGCAACTCTCCAAAGCTGAACGTCCACCTCTCTACACGCATTTTAGTTGGTATTTCCACACTGTTACACACACAAATAACAACAGAGGAAGAAATCCATCAAATGAATAAAAGATAACGTGTAAGTTGTTTTAACTTTTACTCAGTTAAATCTCAACAAAATTGAGTATGACATCAAACATGTATCATGCACAGCTGACTCACTTGGGCATGTTCAAAGTCCAGTATGTGACATCATCAGTGAGCCAAGGGTTGCTGGGAAGACACTTGGACAGGAAAGGGTCGTGGCTGTTGTAGATGGTACAGTATTTCACCAGTCTGCAAGAAAAACATAATTTAATGTCTATAATGTTGGAAGAAAAGGATGTTTTCTGAACAGGCAATCATACAACCAAAGGAACTCAATCACTCACCCACTTGTTCATGTAATTTCTAAAAGTAAAGTCACATTACCTGAGTTCACTTAGGAATAAAATGGGATTTTAAAAAGTATTTTTACTGAAATTACTTTTGTTTTGTTTGCCTGTTGGTTACCAACATATCTCACAATTATGATTAACAAGATGTATTAAAATGTCATGGAACGTGATGCCACAGATCAAGGCATGTGTAATATGTTTAATGTTTTTTCTCTTTTCAGATGAACAAAATAACTGCACGTTTGTAGAATTGTGCAACCTTGAAAAAATATCTACTCCCAAACAACAAGTCAATGAACCAAAAGTTACTGTATCTCTATGACATCTGCTCATCATCCTCCTTGTGCAGGCCAATAAGTGAAAATATGATATTTTTTGTTTGCTGTTTTCACACATACACTGGAAGATGCATGATGCAGCCGGTCGGAACAGAACAGATTGTCACAGATAGAAGAGAAGTGGAAATATGATGTCTTACGCGGCGATGGACACAGATGACTTCACTCTGGGTCTCATTATGGACTGCTGCGTAAAGATCTTCTACAGGAGGCAGAAGAGAGACTACAGCTATAACACTACTTGAGAGAAAAATGCCGAAAAGTCCAAGAAAGACTGAAGAAATTCTCACTTACGATTCTCTCGTAGAAGTCAGGGGTATTTGCCTGGGTAAGAAAATATATTTTGTTATATATTTTGAGTCATCTGGAAGTTAAGTCATGGCAATTGAATTTTTTTCTTGTTATTGTTTTTGTTCAACCTAACAAGAAAGAAGTCCAGTTGCCATGACTCAACTTCCAGATAACTTCACCCAGATGACTGAAAATCTTCACAGATATATTTTGAGTCATACCACAGATTTAGAAAAATCTATGTATCACATACACATCATCACTTTCATCTAACAGCTACAGTATGGATCTAGCTATGTGGTAACATATTCACAGCTCATTATAATGTTACATTTTGGATATTGATGGAGGAAAAAAAAAACATGTCTTGTTATTGCTATGAAAGCTTGATGGAAAACAACAGCAGCTGAAATCCCCAGTTCTGTGCAGGTATATACAGTTTATCAGCATCCTCCTCTTTGTCAAAAAAGTCAACCACATGGTATGCTCTGGGTATTTGATAACATGTGTGTGAATCAGTATCTGAAGTGCTACTGCGTGAAAATGTATATGGCCCCAGGCCCTATACAGTAAGATCAGGAAAATCTGTGATGTATCCATATTGATGTTAATGTTTTCCTCAAGGTATGTTGTTAAACCAGCTGCACAAGGACAGAACATAGTATAGAACCTTTTTATCTACGAAGTGTATATATACATGGTTTTCATAGGACAGTGACAGTGTGCAAAGATAAAGTACTGTGCTGTGTGTATCTGTGTACATGCACATGCTCCTGTTCTTTTTAAGGTGGGTTTTAGAGTTTGGGAGAGTGAGTTTAAAGACTGATGCACCTATATAGCATAGCACATTATGACTCATGAGAGAGAGAGTTTAAAGAAGCATCAAAATCAATTCAGCAGAACTAGAGATATTCTTCTTCAAATTCCGGTCAAAATCTGGCACCAAATGCAACTAGACCACTGACAGCTCAGCTGCAGATGCAGGTGTATTATGCTAGCAGCAGTCGATGTATCCTCAAGCAGAGGTGAGGAGCAGTCTACAGAGGTCAGGTAAACTCTCTTTTTTTAACACCACACTCCAAGATACTGTACTTCAGTGCTCTGGAGTGACATAAGGTTCCATACAAATGTCTTTCACATGTGCAGCAGTACTCCCCAAGACCTGTAAACAGACTTTGATGGGTAAATCAGTGGAGTCTGTCTGATTGGATCAGGTTTGGAACAAGGCTTAGTATGTATTTGTGAGTTAAGGAACACATCATGGAGGTGGTTTGGGGTTGTTTGTGCGAGTGTGTTGGTGTTCTTAACCAGTTTCAAAGTCTGAATACCAAAAAAAAGCCCCATAGGAGATGCCTGGAGAAGAGGAGAGGAGAGGAGAGGAGAGAAGAGAAGAGTTTTAGTATTTAAGTGTAATATTTGAAGCAGCAGATAGGGAAAGAAAAAGGGAACATAAGTACCCTCTATGCATTATGCATTAAAGCCTCTTAATGAATATAAGCTGACTGACAGGTATTATGTTCCTACAGGTCATGAGACTCACCTGTTACCTCGTCTGCGTTGGGATCTATTCGTCGATCCAGTCCATAGTCCATGGCACTCACTGTCCCTGGCTACACACACACACACACACACACAAGGACAACATCAAAAGCATAATGTGTGTTTACCAAAGGACTCATTAATTAAAGCAGATGGCTGTTTTAAAATGCTAATCATGGGCTGATAATGTGTCACACTTTTCCTGACCATCTGAGACAACAACAAGGCAATCACCGGTCACGTGAATGCACTCTTGGACATTACAAGTGATTTGTTTATTTGTTTTTTTTTTGGTCTGTTTGTTTTTTTGTCATTCTATTTTTATTGTGTTGTTGGGAAATCATAATTCATCAGCAAGTACAGAAGAAAACTCACCTTGCCCAGGAACTCAAGTAATTTGTTTATTTGCACGAGAAGGTTTAAATATTACCTGAAGTGAACTAACCACCATTCAGAATAAATATGTTCCTAAAATATTTGCCTAAATTAAAAAAATTACTTTTGCAAATATGAGAGTGCGTCCTTGTACAGTGGAAGTGCCGAGAGGAAAGTAAGTGTTACATACATCCTCATTTTATATGCAAACACCATCTGTGCTTTAGTTTTATTTACTGTATATAGATGACATGCAGACTGACAAATCTTTTCAGCAAAAAAGAAAGTCAGGGATTTTGGAAATGCACTTCATTGCTTTCTTTCTGGATGAGAAGATCAATACCACTGTCACGTCTGTGTATTTAGCTTTAGATAAAGACCGGAGGCAGAGAGAAATAGCTAGACCTGCCTGATTTCAAACTTCAAAAAATATGCCTCCAAAACCTCTATAGCTCACTGGTTATCCACACACAATGAAATGTCACAGTGACATGCTGTGGTTTTAAAGAGATCTAAATAATAAAAAGTATATTTCAGTTTATTTTCAGTTTTATTTGACACTTTTTCACACATTCGATGAAATAAATTCTTAGGAATATGCACCTTATTAAAACAACATGACCTGAAATACTTCAGTTACGTGTACATTGTTGGTCAATCAGATTACCACAGTCAGTTGACACACAGTGAACCCCGGTCACTGGGGGAACCCTGTAGGTCTTGGGTCCTATTGCTCATGTTGCCTGGTGAGTAATCCTGCCTCATGACACAGGGTGAAACTCAGAATCACAATGCCGCAAGAATGAGGTGCAAACCACTGCATCATATTCTCCCACACAGTGTGAAATATTAATTACTTGTGCCCTTTTCCTCTGACTGGACATGTAACTGTAATGAGGCGTCATGGGTGGAGATAATGAGATACCCTGGGAAGTATAGAGGTGGAGTGCAATTTATTTTCATACTCGTCTGTCTGCTGGCAGTTCACTGTTATCTACATGAAGCTACATCCTGTGTGTGCAGCGTAAGTCTGATAACTATCTGGGTGTGGGTGTGCGTGTGTTCTTACTGGAGGTCTATGAACCACCCAGTAGGCCCTCTCCTGGCAGTCAAACACCACACGGTCCGGTTTCTTCCTCTCCTTTGCAGCCCTAAAATCAGACACAAACACACCAAATCGTACCACCTTCTCCATCTTAAGATCAAGTGATTGCGGTTTCTCTTGCACCTACCTATATTGTTCTTTAGCTTGCATTACTATGAAATCCCATTTATGATTCATCCACTTGTGAAGGCGGTTATACTGCTCCTGAGGACATAAAGTAACACCTCAGTAAATGCCAACAAACAACATTTCTCCTGGGTCTCAGTCTTGTTCTCACCTGCTCATGCAGCTCCAGGATTCCTTTCTTACGTATGTTTCTTTTCGCAAGGTAGATTGCTTCAATAATGAAACAGAATGGAGTGTTAGGTGAGTGCGGATAATATAACATGAGATAAAATGTAGTCACACTTACCATAATCTGTATCCTCAACAGGCCACTGCTGTGTGGGCCAGAAGTACGGTGTCTGGAAATAAAATTTACAGTATAAGACTTGTTTGTTATAGGCTGAACACAAAATTTGGATAATTTATTGCTACTCTGCAAACCAAAAACAGACCATGGTGGTTATATTACAAAAAGAACAATGCATAACAGCAAACACTCTTCTTGTTTGTGTCTTTTTTCTCTCCTCTCACATTAAAGTCTTAAGAGCAGTAGTGCAGAAACAAACAACAGTACTCGTTTCAATAAATACATATCAGGGAAAACCTGTCAAGCATTCACTTTTTGCAGTTTCTCATATGTGAGAATTTGCTGTTATATATCATCATGAATTCATTATCTGGTTTTTGAGCTGTTGTTTGGACAAAATTACAACACCTGGCTTTAGGCTCTGGGAAATTATGAGGCACTTTTCATTACTTTAGACATTTTACAGACATATTGATTACTCGGTTAGTCAAAAAAATGATCAACAGATTAATCAATGGTGAAAATAATCAGGCTCCTACAGGCTAGCTCTCTAACTGTGAATTCACGTCAATATACTGTAAATATAGAGCATACTTAAAAGTTAACATGTGTGAACATTCAGCAACAGCCTTCAATTGCTTCTTATGAAAGCTAACATCACACCACAACGTCAGTCACTGCCAGCAGAATTAAATATACTCAAGTTAATACTATGATCTGTTACGAAAAAAACTGTTTAAAAGTGAGTTTCTGAAAATTCCTTGAATCTTCCACTAGATACTCGGGAAGATTTATTTTTCTTTACTAAACTGCAACATACTGCAGGATGTCTGCTGCCGTGTTTAATTTAAAGGTTCCCTATAGAGGTTTCTTGCAAACTAGTAAAAGCTGGTTTGTAATTTGTGTTTGTCAACTAAATGCAATTTGTGTATTCCTGCGATCTAAAACACTAGCTTGAATATTGCTTGTTTATTTGCAGACATTTTATATACTGTACAATACTGTACACACTATATATTGTACAGTATTGTACAAAAGAAAAACATGTCTCCACAGCACTACTAATAATTAGAACCTCCACACAGCACCTTTACAATCCTTAAGAAAAAGAATGTTCTCTATTCTCCCTGTCCAACTTTCTAAAACTTCAAAACTACATAATTCTAGACATGCATACTTTTTTTGAAGATGGCTTCCTGGTTATGAATTAGAAACGTTGTGTGCTTACCTGAAAGCGATAGAGCGATGCGTCTGGTTTGATCACTAAGCGTTTGTGGTCTTGTAGAGGATAGATGTAGCCTAATGCCACCAGCATGGAGCCAAAACTTCTCGCTTCTGAAGACAACATACATAGAGATAGGCGGAGATTTAGCATCTGTTTATCTGCATTTCTGATGATATTCACTTCAGGAAGGTCCATGGCTAATTGTAATGACCTGACATAGTCTAAACAGTACTGTGTATGTCATGCATGGCCTCATCTCTCACCTCTTGTGTCCATTTGAAATCTCTCGGCTAACCAGGCAATTATGTCTTCACCTGAGGAAAAGAGATGCAAATGAATAAATTTTAAAATATGCACAATATGTTACAAAAGCAGCTCTGGCAGCAACCAACAAGAACTAAACAAGTGTTGAGTGTGTGTCGATAGGTAAGTGGGTGTGTGCCTCTCTGAAATAACACCACTCACTGCATTGCTAGAATGTGAGCCTCTGCCATTAGGAAGACAAATGGAAAGAGAGAGGAGAGGACGAGGAATAAAGCAAGAGGACTGTGGAGGAAGCACAGAAAGAAACAAAGAGGAGAGAAGATAAGGAATGAAAAGGAGAAAAAAGGAGAGGAAAAAAAGGAGAGTAAAGGAAGAGGTAAAGAGAGAGGAAAGGGAAGACGACAGGGAAGGAAACGGAATGAAGGGAAATGAGAAAACATCAGAGGAAAGGAGAGGAGAGAAGAAAGGACAGGTAAGGAAAGGATGTGAAAAGGAAAAAAAGATAAGGATAAAAGAGAGGAGGGGAAACAACACCAGAAGACAAAAGATGAATTAAGTGGAGCGGAGAGAAAAATCAACAAACTTAAAGCATAGAAAAGGGAGACAATCACTGGAGAGGCAAGGAGAGCAGGGGGAGAAATATAGGAAGCAGGAAAGGAGAGAAGAAAGGGAAGGACAGGAAGGAAAAGAAAAGGGAAAATAAAGAGGAAAGGAAACAAATTAGAAGAAAGAAGAAGAAATGACAGATATAAGGTGAAAATGGGGAAGAGATGGAGAGGATAGCAAAGAAAGGAAAGGAGAAAAGAGGAAATGAAACAAAACACGAGGAGAGGTGAAGAAAGTAGAGAAAAAAGGAAAGGAAAGGTGATAAAAGAAATGATATGTGAGAAAGAAAATGAAAGGAAAGAAAAGGAGAGGAGCAGTTTGTATGTTGGATTCATTCATTCAGCTGCCTGGATTCAAAGCTCGCAGGTGACGTAGAACTCTAGGTTCCCTCTGTTTTTCCTCTCCTCCTCCGCCACCTCCACCTCCTCACTGTCTCTCTGTTTTTCCTCTTTTTTTTCGGTCTCAGTTTCTAGCTCTTTTCCTCTCTTCTGCTCAATCACTGTTCTCCTCCTTCACCTCCTACTTTTTCCCTCTCTCTGACTCCAAGACCACGGGGGTTGTCATGGAGATGAAATCTGTAGCTCTCGAGTTTGAGCCCAGAGCTCTGGTATCCTCCAGTGAGACTATGCAGCCACAATCACTCAGCCAGCTGCTGAATAACAAAGTGTGTACTACAGTGTATGTGTCTGTGTTTGTATATATACATGGGTGTGTGTCCTCTTTACCAGTGATAGCATGTGGTATTGTTGTGATGACCAGTCTCTGAGGCTGTGACTTCACTCCCGTTTTGGGGTCCTGCATCTCCAGCAACACCTTCTCTGCCTGCAGACATTACAAGGGGGTGACAAGAGGTTACCACGACAACTGATTGCAGCGCTGGGTGGGTGCAGAGGTCACCATGCCAACGGCTTTAATGGAAAATCACGGCAGCCAAGCTGTAAATGGTGGTTAACAGGTGAGACAGATTTTTGTGAATGAAATCTGCGCCAGAATAGTCCACTGTAGAGTATCTGACACACGATGATGATCATCATGTTCAGCATGTGCAACACCATCGTTAAGCTCTTTGCAATTTAATGAAAAATTCGGAAAAACTGCAACTAAATGCATCTCATTAATTTAAAAAGAGAGGCAAATAGTCCCCGTGTGATAAAAATGCTCACGCTGAAAACTGGTAATTAATACTTCCAGAAAAATGTTGTTAGTCAAGTCTCTCAAAAATGAGTTTTCAGCATTTGGTCCAAACACATTACAATTCTGAACATTAACACTGCGTTTAAACGTGGTGAGAGGTGAGATGAGAGGTTTGTTTCATACCCTGATCTAATGGCTTTTGTTTGGCTCATGTGGGAGGTTTGCAGTGAGTCACTGCTGTCTAAACAGTTTTATAATCTTATCCCACAGGTCCCACGGATCCCGCAGATCAAGTGTGCTCTAGAAAGCACGAAAACTGTTCAATGTATTAATCCAGTCTGTGTGAAAGTGTGTGACAGAGTGTGTATACAAGGCTGACTCCCGGCCTGTTTGAAGTGGCTTTGTGCTTTGAAGTTGTCATAGAGAGGCTATAAGCCTCAGGCTGAGCTGGACCAAAGTGGGATTTCATCGACCAAAACACGAAGTTCTTCTGGAATTGAGTTCTCTGTGAGCATCACCCTGGAGAGCGGGGCATCACGGGTGCTACATCTGGGATCAATAGACTCTGCTCTGCTAAGGAAGGCGCTTTTGTCTTAATTATTTCCTTCAAAGTTTTTTCGAATGCCAAAAGTTAGCACACACAAACATAGCTGCTGAGGTGAATTAATTTGAAATGTGAGATGATGAATCGTGCCCCACTCTGGCCACAGGACCAGGCTGTTGTTTTCCAATACACGGCGCCCGGATTAACTTGGATGGAAGCACCGATGCTGATCCAAGCTTAATGCTTATTAAACTGAATGACCTCATCACAGCGAAAAGGTTGCAACAAAATACAGTCTAATAGTTAGTGTGAAAGGCAGACATGAGTGTGCACGGTAACAAAGATGACATTTGATATGGAGCATTTTGATATCCTGTCATTCTGTTCCATGTTTGTTCTGAATGTTTGGAAATGTTCATCTTTCATTGATTAAATAAATTGTGCAAAATTGTTCTACACATTTGTTACAAGCATTCTGAGGTTCAGATGGTGCCTGTGATCTATGTCTAACCTGAATACATCTATACACCAAAAACATCAGGAAAGCAGAGTTGCTCTGAGACCTGTAGAGAATACAAATTGTTTTAGGTCCCAACGCAGTTAATAAAAGCAAATGCAAATAACAGAATTTAAGAGGCTACAGGAGCCCACTACAGTCCAGCCACTGCATTGGAGAAATGGTCTATCTATAAGGGAATAAGTGACCTATCTATAGGTGCGTCTGCAATGAACCTGAGAAGGGGTGCGATCATTATTTCTGGTATAAAAGAGAAGCCTACCTTCTTGAGACAAGCCATTCGTGGTCGATATCTCTGTCCATGATCCAGGAAAGTGTTCCTAATTGTCATGATGTCTGATGCTTTTCGCTCCCTCACACAAATGCACACACTCTTCCCCGTGAGCCCTGTGTCGTGTGGGGATGCTGGAGGGGAAGTGCAATGATCGATACTGTTGCTGCCTTCAGGTGTTCGTCCTAAACTCTTCCTCGGTATAGGAGGTTGGAAATTGAGGTTGGAAAGTGTGTGCATTATCTATTTTCACATTCAGTGGATGATTATTATTATTATTAGATGTACTATATAGCAATGTTATGACAACATAAATCGACCATACAAATTCACAAAATAAATTAATTACATAAAATTCTAAAGGAAATAATAATAATATAATAATAAAAAATTTCAATCAATCAAAGTTCATCCACATGCCACAAAATAACTGCTCTGGGATCATTATCTCATTAATCCACAGTGGACGCTTATGCTCGCTTCTGTGTGCAGAAAATCGAGATTTCCTCCTCCACCCTGCCGATTGTGTTGCTCTTTTGAAGCGCCTTCAAGTAAGTGTTCGCAGATTTCCAGCAGCACTTGAAGGCAGCGTATGTAAAGCGAGCTGATTGGCCAATCAGAGCGCGGCTTTTCTTAACGGCTAAAGTGTTGCGCAATTGTTAAACTGTACCAGCAGAGGGCGCCGTGGTATCACCAGTGAGTTGTAGCGTTGTGATTTTTTTTTTATCTTCTCAGATTGAACTATTAGTTTTTAAACGCATTTGTAAATTAAGTGTGTTATATTTAGTTACCGGTGACAATGAAACTCAACTCTCTGGCTGTCAACTGTGTAACTGCGTCGTCAACACCATTAGGACTGAACTCTATCTAGGTTTTTATATGCGTGCTTTCAACTGACATTCTTACGTAGGCTAGCCATATATCTGTGCGTCGTACGCTAAGGGTAACGTGTTATATTTGTGTGAGTCTGTGTGTGCGTCTTCAGATTGGTGGTAAACAGTTAGCAGTAGCTTAACTACTTCCTGAGTTTAGGGAAGGGGCTTGGTCCCGTGCCTGCGCCCCGCGAACGCGCATCAAATTAGCATCGATGAAGTTTGTGCGAACATGGCGGATTTCCTGCCGACCAGGTCCGTGTTAAAAGTTTGTCTACCCGTCTGCCTGCTTAACAGCGGCGAGGGGGAACAGCTCAGAAAGTCCAAAGAGATCGACAGATGTCTCAGCCGGGAGAAAACGTACGTGAAACGGCTGGTGAAGATCCTGCTGCTCGGCGCTGGCGAGAGCGGCAAGTCGACTTTCCTCAAACAAATGCGGATCATCCACGGGCAGGACTTCGACCAGCGAGCCCGAGAGGAGTTCAAAGCCACGATTTACAGCAACGTTATCAAAGGTAACCTCGGTGTTTACGGTAGATAATCTAGGAGGATAAGTAAGGTGTTTGGTTACGGCAGAAAACCGCCGGAAAGGCGCTTAAAGCGGATGGGAAAGTTTTCACATCTGCTCAGCAGCGCTGGGCTGGGTGAGAGGACATACATAAACAGTCTACATCTGCTGTCGGCACACCCATACGAAGCGTCTTTCTGTTGAAATCTCCCCTTTTTAGGAGATCCTAGCTGTATAAACGTAACGTATTGTTAATTTTTTTATCATAGCTACATACAAACCACCGGTTTCAAATAGCCATAGGCCAGTTTTGTTGCTCAATAACTAACGTAGGAATGTAGCAAATGGAGGATGAATCCACCACTGCGTTATGTTATAAGGTGTTCCTGTTTGGCCACAGGGAGTCCTCTAAACAGCAGGGACATCTTATCATACAGTATAATCAAAGGTAAAAATCACTTCAGATTGCCACAGATATTTAATTAATATATATACCACACATCCATAAAATATATAAATTGTTATATACATAATTATGAGCTTCACAAAGTTGAATTCATTTGCACCACATGCAGCGTAAGGTTTTTCTTCTGTCCATGCACATGTTTAAAACTAGAACTGCAACCTGTAAGTCAGTCACAGAAAATCAGTCTATTTTGCAACTGTTTTGATAATCGTGTCAGTTTTTGTTTTGTTTTTAAGAAATGGAAAATGTCCTGTTAACTTAACTGGTAATTATCATCATAGTCTGTGGGAAATTCTAATGGCCATTTTTATTATGTACTGCCATTTTGTAGACAAAATGACAGTTAACAGTGAATATTGATTTTCCAGTTTATTGAGTGTTGTTTTAAACTTTATTTAAAAGCCTAACTGGGGACTGGGAAATTATCCTCTTTTTTTTTTTTTTTTTTACATCCTGCAAAGGACATTCTTGTCAAATCAGGTTTATTATATTTTAAGATACTGCCAGTGGGCATCTCTGAAAGCAACCTCTTCACTTCCTCTCCAGGTGTACGTGTGTTAGTGGATGCGCGGGAGAAACTGCACATTCCATGGGGTGACCCGGACAACCAGCGGCATGGGCACACTGTGATGGCGTTCGACACCCGGTCGGCTCAGATGGTCAACGGGCAGCTAGAGATGTCTGTTTTCTTGGAGTACCTGCCCGCCATCAGAGCTCTGTGGGTGGACTCGGGTATACAGAACGCCTACGATCGACGCAGGGAGTTTCAGTTGGTAGGTGGACGGTGAAGAAGGGTGGCCCAGTTTTTGTACGTTTCTGTATGTGGTTCTAGAACAGAAGTCTCTATCACAAAATCCCATAAAAGTTTTCTGGTGTATGAAGTTGGGGTTTTACAAAAAGTTAGTTGAAGAATGGGGAAATGGGGCTCTGAAAATAGAAAGTGAAAGTGATTTTCTTCTTAATTCATCCTCCCTCTTCCTGGATCTCCAGCTGTGATTTTTTTGTCTCTGGCAGTTTCTCAGTCTCTGTCTGCCGAGCAGTCAGAAATGTGACTGAATCAGCTTCCTGTTTACATCTCTCCCCTTCCTTATGTCTGGTCATACACGTTTTAACACTCCAACATTTACCTTGGAATAACTGTGGTGGATAGTACATCGACCCGTACTTAATGGGAACTTCCCCTGCTCTTATTTTGCCTGGTATCACTTTCACAACCATCTGTGATTTAAAAAATCCTAATTATGCTGCCGTTTACTTGCTTAGTTAACTTGAACTGAGAGGTCATGTGATAAACTTTATACATTGTCCAGCAGTTGAGGAAGTCCCACTGAGGAGAGAATAGGGGGCACACTTCTTCTTGTTGCTTTCATTAATGAGACAAAAGCAGAAAAATACAGTTTCTGCCAGTTGCATAAGCCTGAACTGTTCTCAATGGCATTTTGTTAGCCTCTCACACACTCAGCTTGTGGGAGCTGGTCCTGTAGACAGAAAGAGGAAAAAGAGTGATCAGAGCAGGAATGTTGATCTGTAGTTAAACAGCTTTATGCTTACAAACAGAGCCCTGGCTCTCCCACTTTTTAGCACACAAACACTTAAGAGTGTCACAGAAGTACAAAGGCAATCTATGGTTGTAAGGCTACAACTGAAAATCATGTTTTGGTATAATCGATTAAGTGTTACAGAAAACAGCAAATCTTCATCCTTTTAAAACTGGAACATGAAAAATGTGATACACATGTACCACGCCCCTCTGAATCAGTCACCAGAGATGACTGATTTCTCTAAAAATCCATATACTTTAACCATTAATTATTATGATTTGGTTATGTAATAAAAATATCTACACATAACATACTTGTAAAAAATATGCACCAAAAAATATAACAAAACAGAAAAAGATATTTAATCCAACATTAAACAGACACAGAGAAACACAAAGTACAGATAGAGGCGACATAAACTGTATAAAATTAGTCATAAAATGTAATTTATAAAGCAAAAATTCCACAAACTTTTGAGAGGTCCAGCCCATCAAATGGGAAACTCCTGCTTTTGTCTGTTTTATGTGATTAGAAGTGAAATAACTTCAAGTTTGTTCTAGGAAAATATATATTAATTAGAAAAATGTTTCAATCTTTTATTTTAGTCTTACTCGTCTTTTACGTTTACTGTAGGTACACTCTCAACATGACTATAGATACTTACTGCACAGTGGAAACAATTTGCTGCTTTTTTTTTTGGTCATCATTTGTCATTTATTAAGCAAAAATGTCAAATTCATGGTTACAAGCTTCTCAGATGTGAGAATTTGCTGATTTTCATTCTCTAAAAATGATAGTTTAATGAATATTTGGAGTGAATATTGTTGTTTGGGCAAAATACGTACTTTGAAACAGTCACTCGGGGAATGACCTCTGGGAAATGATGATGGGTATTTCAGATTATTTGTTATCTTTTTGATAAAAAGATTAACCAAAAAACAGATTCATCAGTAATGAAAGTGATCATTATTTGCCATCCTCTATGGGGTAAAACATACTCAGAATTAAATCTAACACTTATTACCACTCCAAAATGGAGCTCTCCCAGAGTTGTTTAAATTATCTATTGTTAGGGAGGACTAATTTGTTCCTCTACAAGCAGATATGATCCATTTTATTTCCACCATGCCCTTTAAGTATTTGCACCACAAATCACACACGGCTTCAGGCTTGTTATTAATTACCAATAAAAACACATGTCTAGAGTGAAACGAAACTGCTTGACTTTTCTCACTTTGAGTACAAATTTACAGGAAAGGAAAACATAAAACAAGAGTACAACAACCTTTAAAATCAACCAAAAACTTTCCTTTTTCCTTTATTGCTGTAGTATTACATACTAATAAGTTATAGTAATCACAGTAAATCTGACAAAACCCTTTGTGGCTACTATGTAAATGAAACGCTAAAATATTATTTAACGTTATGTTTCAGTTTTGCTTTTACAGCACATTTATGAACTGCAGGCGTTGTCATGCTTTATTATAAACGGGAAGAGCTCAGAGTGATTGCTCTTCTTGTTTCTGTTCTCCTTTTTTTATGAGTGATTAACGATTTCAAAACCAACCTATCCTCAGATTTGAGCTTCTGTGTTCAGGAGAAGCCAGAATTGTAGTTGAATTTAAAATTAGCTTCACAGAAACATAGCTCAGCTTTCTGTGGGCTTTAGCATAGCACCAGGCCACTTTACTCCTCCCTTTTGTAAACTTAGCCTTGTATACACATCCCACATGCGTGCACACACACACACACACACAGGTTTTTCAGGTCATGTTAGTTTTTTTTTTTAAAAGCTCAAAAGGTGAGTGCAGTAACCTGCAGTGGGGGTAAATGGCAGGTACGTGGCACCAGAACTCAGTGGTACAATCCAAACGGTCACCACTTGAATTTTGGATCACGGGTGTAAGTTTCCTCTTTAATTAATGCAAATACATGTAAAACAATCCACTGAAAAGGTGTGCTGTATTACAGTAGAGATACTGGGTCACAGGAAACATGACCAGGAAAATCAGCTTTGCTTTTTGCATCAGCTTTTGGTTCATGTTGAATACGGCAGACAGAGACATAAAGACACGCATCTCAGTCTTGGCAGCCTCATGTCTGGGCTTGCACAGATTGCGCATGAAAAGTGTCAGAATGGCCTAGAAAAAAAACACCCCCTACACACACACACAAACATAGACTTAGCCACACTTCTGCGTACATCAAAGACGCACTCTCAAACACGTGTCTACTGCAGTACCAAATTTTGCATCCTGCTTCAATTCAGAGCAGACTCATGCAGAACATGCATTTTTGAAAGCGAAAATAAACAGATTACCTGCGTGTGTTCGTCAGCTAATGAGAAATGTAACATGCCTCCAAAACAACAAATGTAATCTATTAGATGCAATAATAGCTTTTAGTAAACGTGTATTTCGTGCCATCTATACTGTTAAAAACATTTAAATGATCTAATAAATTGTGTCGAATTAACAGAAATCCCTCCTCTGTCCTGTCACAGGGTGAGTCAGTGAAGTATTTCTTGGATAATCTGGATAAGCTTGGCGAGCTGGTAAGTTGTTTCTGCCTGCACTGATTGTTCTAATCAGACATGTACATGTTATAGTTAATATTGCAACATGTCTAAGCATTTTAAGGTTAGCTTAAATGGTTGCTCACCAAGGAAAGTGCTGAAAGTGTATTGACAAAGCTCCTATTAGCTCACAGCTTTACCTAGAGAAAACAGGTAATGGTGACACCTCAGTCTTGTTGGTTTTGGAATATGCATATACATATTAACTCAGAAGATTAAAGATGTTTTGTATGTGAGTGTGATATGTAGGAAAAACTTGCATATACATATAAAGTATAAACTCAAAGTAAGACTTATGTGATTCAGTCCTTTTTTTGTGGACTTTCAGTCAACACTGTCAGAATTATCACAAACACTCTCACTGCTGCTGGTGCGTTGGTTACCACTGTGGCCTGTCAGCAAGAAGGTTAGAGTCAACATTCTCCCGCTGCCTGCATTGTGCCTCTGGGTACTCCGGCTTTCTACGTCAGTCTAAAGACATGCATGTTAGCTCAACTGGCGACTGTAAAGCGCCTATAGGTATGAATGTGACCCTTTCTGCATGTCAGCCCTGTGATAGACTGGTGACGTGTTGAGGGTGCATCCTGCCTCTGCCCAGTGTCAGCTGGGATAGGCTACAACCCCCATGGAACCATTACATTTATATAATATCATTCACTATCTAATACATCAGCCTCCACTTATGAATGTCCACATGAAGAGTTACAATCACATTATTGTGTTTGAACCATTTATTAAATCTTCATATGTTGCTTATTAAAGCTAAAATATGTGAATTAAAATAGCATGTTGCACTTTTTGAGATCATCTTGATAACCTCCTCATTTTAGCCCACAAACAATGAATGAGAGTACTTTGAGGCTCTTATTTTAACAGTTCACCCATTTGTACTGAAGCAGTGGTTTTGTACAGGATAATAAAACGCTGCATTTGCAAATATTTAAAAAAGTGGTTTTCCTGTAAATATATACCTCGCTGTAATTTTCTCAAAGGTCATAAATGTCACTTCTATACAGATTAGAAATGTGTTGAAGCAGTATCACATGTCTGTGGTTAGAATGACATATTGTCCCCAAATGAACTAAAACGAGACCAAATGTTACCTACATTTATGTATTTCTTTATTTACTGTAACATTTTGCAAAAAAAGATTACCTGAGGGCCAAAAGATTTC
Source organism: Sandelia bainsii (assembly GCA_032362345.1). Lineage (NCBI taxonomy): Eukaryota > Metazoa > Chordata > Actinopteri > Anabantiformes > Anabantidae > Sandelia > Sandelia bainsii. The sequence goes on along the minus strand of JAUMHL010000012.1, from coordinate 14,764,943 downwards.
TTGATTATAGGCCTTCTAATTCCATACAAAACAAACTCACAGCTCTAATATGTTTTAATTAGCACATTTTTACTTTTCTTTATCATCTACATGCTAAATTTCTGCTTTCCTCTTGTGATAGTGCATTTTAGACAACAAAGGTCAGATTTTTCTATATAGATATTTGTTGATTTTATTCCTTCCATGTCTCCACCAGAATTATATTCCCAGTCAACAGGACATCCTGCTGGCCCGTAAACCCACCAAAGGTATCCACGAGTATGACTTTGAGATCAAGAACGTTCCCTTCAAGATGGTGGACGTGGGGGGGCAGCGTTCAGAGCGAAGACGCTGGTTTGAGTGTTTCGACTCCGTCACCTCCATCCTCTTCCTCGTCTCCTCCTCCGAATACGACCAGGTGAAAACACACTGCTGGTCTGACACGGCTTCTCATTTATTCTCCCTTACAACCACATGGCATTGATGGGTTGATCAGTTTGTTCTAGCAGATTATGTTTGATAACCTTTTGATAAGTCAAGGGGTGGTATATACTCCTGTGATTTATCTCACAGCATTTATAGTCCCGCTCAAATAAAAATGAACAAATTTCCACAGTACAATTTCTTAATATTTAAAGGGCATCAGTGCAGCTTGATGACGAAGACTTATATAAGTAGTCACTACACAAGTGATTAGATTCCAGCTGAAGTCCTTCGTTGCATGTCATCCGTTCTTTTATTTGCCTTCTTTATTTACTTCCTCTTTTCCATCAGTAGACACACCTTTTTATATAAATTGTCTACATTATAATACTAACCGCTCTTTGTTCAGCAGTAGGAGTCAGCATAGTAGTCATCATCTTTACACAGAGAGCCTACAGTGATGTTAAAAAAGTATTTACCCCTTTCCTGCTATTTTTTTTGCATATTTTTCACACTTAAATGATTCAGATCAAATTTTATTATTACACAAAGATAATACAAGTAAATACAGAATGCAGTTTTCAAATGATTTCATTTAATAAGAGAAAAAGGCTGTCCCCTTTTGACTGTCATTAACCACATTTTTTGGAAAGACGAGTTCAGTTTCACTTGCCACACTAAGGCCTGATTACTGCCAAAGAAATTCAAGAACACATGAGAAACAAAGTAATTGATTGTATCAGTCTGGAAAGTATTACAAAGCCATTTAAGGCTTTGGGAGTCCAGTGAACCAGAGTGAGAACCATTATCCACTAATGGAGAAAACTTGGAACAGTGGTGAACCTTCCCAGGTTGAATGTGTCACTAGAATTTATGTTCTGCATATCACAAGACATAGCCTAAAATGGACTAGGGAACTCTGGACTAGACATGGAAGATACTGTAACAAAGTCACTTTTGAATTTCTTTTCTTTCTTAGAACTAGGAGTAGTAAATGTACTTAATCTCTGTGTTGTCTTATGCAGGTGCTGATGGAGGACAGGCAAACTAATCGGCTGCGTGAATCACTCGACATCTTTGAGACCATTGTCAACAACCGTGTCTTTGTCAATGTTTCAATCATTCTCTTCCTCAACAAGACAGACCTGCTGGAGGAGAAAGTGAGGAGCGTTCCGCTCAAAGACTACTTTCCTGACTACACCGGGCCGGAGCACAGCCTGCCAGATGTCCAAGCATTCCTGGTGGAGTGCTTCCGGGCTAAAAGACGCGATGCCGCCCTGAAGCCCCTGTACCACCACTTCACCACTGCCATCAACACGGAGAACATCAGGCTGGTGTTCCGGGACGTCAAGGACACCATCCTGCACGACAACCTCAAACAGCTCATGCTCCAATGACCCCTGTCAACCTGTGAAAGTAGAGAACCTGAATGGGGACAAACCACCTGCTCACTCGTGAAGAGGATTTGGGACAGACCAGCCTCAGAAGAATCCGATAGATGTCAGAATTCTTCTTCAGCCGTTTTTATGTTAGTTTTTAAAGAGTTGACCTTCTTGTTAGTTCAGGGTCAGTAGGACAGACCGTTTGTGGTAAACAAAAAAGAAAGACAAGCAGGCGGTTTGAATGTTCGATAGCATATGACCTCTGCTGCTTGGTCTTAAGACTCTCCTCTGACCTGAGCTCTTCCTTACAGAACAGGACTCGCTGGGGGCTTTTTGACTCAGCTGGTGCCTGTGCTGGTGCCAGTGTCTGGCTGTGGAAACCAGCAGAGCTTTTTACAAACCCGGCATAAACCAGATATATAACTTGTTATGCAACAAACACAGGAAATATCTATGGTAAAATAAGTACTTTATCTGACCAACAGCACAGTTGTCCCTTTTTCCCCTTATATTGCAGCTGTTCTTTCCTCTTCCCATCTCATCCATCACTTTCCTTGGTTTGAGAACAGCAGCTTGACAGAACCGGCACAGAGACGATAGTGCTGGGGTAAGGACCAGTTTGTTGACTGTGAAAGCGATGAGAATGGTTAAAAATTTGATGTAGAAACTGGCTCCAGCACTGGCACCTTGTCTGTGGAAAAATGCTAGAAAGCGCAAGGCTGAATCTGTCTTTCCACATAAAGTCTTATAATGACAAATCACTGTTTAATTCCTGCATTTGTGCCTTTATCTCTTTAGAATTAAAGTAAATCCTAGCTTCCTGAAACAGATAATTATGATGAAAGTTTCCATGGACGTCATTTTTGGTCGTTTAGAGGGTTAAAAAAAAGTACCTTCACTGACACGTTAGGCGGATGTGCCAGCAAGTGAAAATGCAGTCCACTGTTTCTCAGGGTTGATTTAAAGCCAGTGTAAATGCTGATGTAATTGTTGGTGAATTAACTGAATCACGTGGTAGCCGGGTGGGTAGTGTTTGGTACTGTATCCTCCTGGTTTCCACCCCTGAACATTTGGCCAGAACTCGTCCCCACCCTCGCTCTCTTTGTTTTCTTTGTCTGATTAGATGCCTTGTAAAGGGACGGACCTCCCCTTTGGCCTTAATGACAAATGTCTGTTAATAGATGTACAGAGATTTGGTCAAGATTGTCTTACTATACTGTAACCAACATTGCATGTCACTCCAGGCGTCTCTGAAAAACATTTTTACGTACAAACTTGTGTTGTTTAGAATTTCCCTTTTTAAAATACATTTTGAATTTATAAAAAAAAAATTCTAAGAACCTACTGCAGCTTTGTCAGTAGCTGTCAGTAGGGGCCAATCTTTGTTAGGGGACAACTTCCAGGCACTGTTAAAATGTCTGTCTGCCAAATCACCCCTTGCTTTCTTGGCACTGTTTACATCGACAGTGTAGTTTTCCTCCACATATAAAGCTCCTGTGAGCTTCAGTTTGCTTCCAGTCCTGGCCTTGTACATACTGTAATCTGTTGCGATGTAAATAATACCCAGGTGTATCTCCTTATATGTAAATGGTTGTAGAAATGTCATATTTTGTCCCATCCTGAATGTGTTCAAATCACTGATTTTTCCATTAAACATGACATTTTGATGTAGATGTATTTTTGTGTAATTTTTTTTCCATCACATTTTTTGAAATTAATTCCTGTGTCAGGTCTCATACCACTATAACCCTCTCAATAAATATACTTTTCTAATGAAATGAGGCTCCTATTTGTTCATTTGTAGTATTGAGTCTATCATTCTCTAGCAGGAATATTAGCTTGCATTTTGTGGATATATTTGTTAAAGATATACAAATTTGTGTCGACTTGAATATAGGGGCATGCAGGATACAAAATATGTAATAATACAAATTCATAAGAGATGCCTGTGTGTGTATGTATGTATTGAACCATAGTTCCTGTGAATTATGTGCATTTGGGTAAATTACAAACTTGTTTACTTTTATTATATTGTCTATTCTAAATCATTATTTTCTTGGTGATAAATGCTACAAGATTAAAAGTCAAACTCAGTTTCTGGCCTACTTGACTGAAATATTAGTTCAATCATAAAACTGAGAAACTGGAAAAAAGCCATGAGAAGTTGCTGAAAGCCCCAGAAACATCACTTAAGTAGATTTATTTTTTGCTGATAATTTCTTTGTTCAATATAATATACCTGTTTTAACTTACAACAGAGAAAGGATACAAGAATGTGCTAGTAAAACCCCTCTATCCACTGCCAAACAACTTTTTTAATTCATTAAAAGTCTTATTCAGTCAAATTAATATTGTAAAAACTACTGTCGACAAACTAAATACCCTCTCACAGATACATGAATGGTTTTAGTGGGAATTTTGTGTCGGTGTTTTCGGGGGCTCCCATTTGCGCGAAGCCGGAAGTTGGTAGGAGTGAATCATCTCTATTTATGACGTAGAGGAACGAGTCACGCCGCCACACCCACTGGACAGATCACTACATGTTGATCCTGGGCATGGATTAGCTATTATAACGTATCAGACGACTCCGTTATAAACCGTGTCATTGGTCGTCCTGATTTTAATCAGCCGTAAAACTCATTGAGCGCTTTTTTAAACCTCATATTACGATCATTTTAGTCATTTATACTCAGGCTCCTAATGAGCTACCCAAGGGGTCTTTTCCTTCGCAGTTAACGACCGTGAAAGTAAACATGTGTCCAACTAAAACTATTTAAAAGTGACACAAGTGAGCTTTAATGTGATAATTGATAACATTTTATTCTTGTATTAACTCTTGGAACATGCTTCACCCTGATAGGCAAAATGGGCTCTGGTAAGTGATATAAAATTGTTTACCGTGCGCGCAAGCGAACGTATCACGTGACTTATTTGTACTTGCTGCAGTAGAATATTCTAGTGTAAAACCTTGTAGAGGCACATTTTCTTCAGTAACAAAATTCAAAAACATACACTATGCATCAGTGGAAGAAGGTCCCACAGTTTTATTTAAAACTACACATGATGTCACCTGGAGGAGTTTATCAGATGATTGTCATCTGGTTGCTCACACTGTTGAGGTTGTAGTCTTGTTTGACGTACTCCTCCAGAACACCTCCAGATAACATCATTTTCATTGAAAAAAAAGAGGGAAGTTTAATACAGTGCATCCACAGATCAGCCATAATATTACAGTTGCTCTCATTTGCTTAAACACATCCATCCACCGTGAGAGCACATTTTCAAAACAGTTAACACACAGACTGAAACAGAAGATAACAGGTCAAAATTACACGTTTTTTGCATAATGTTCTAACACTAACTAAACCTTAAAAAACATGCTACAAAAGCTATTTTACCCCTCAAACTAATACATTCTTCAGTCATAACACAATGAACAGTTTCAGTATAAACTGCACCAACCTTGTGTGTGACGTAAGCCTGCGTCATTTGACGAGCAAACCTCTCACAGCATGAGTTGTATTCCTTTCTTCTTTTCTCGCAAGGTGATTTTACTAAAGATAACAAACCCTGCTGCACTCTGCACCTGCATTGTTTGGAGTTGACCTGTTGAAATACTGTGAGATTTCTAAGAAAGTTTACTTCATTCTTTGTAATGTATTCTTATGTGCAGGTTTTTCTATCGTTGACACCCAAGACCCACAGTAAAGGTTGATTATATTATATAAGTATCTAGACTAGATACATTTGGACATGCATGGCACATTGTTTGTACTGTTTTCTTTCTTCAATGGAAAAATAATAAATTTCAATGGAAAAATAATAAATTTCACCCAAAATCAGAAAACCACAGGAACATTTTTTGGTGTATTGTACTGCATCAGATTTCATTCTTTTTTGATACTGGGTTTATAGGTTGTATACATATTATCCACAAACTAGAACCACAGGATGCAAGTTGGAAAAACGTTTGATTAAAAGTACAGTAGTGCTAGAGTTTAGCTAGATTTCCCAACAAAAGGAACCACTGGACTAAAGAAAAATCTTGTCTCCACAGAGGTGTGCCCCTACTGCGGGAAAACATACAAAAGGCTGAAGAGTCACCTGCCACATTGCAAGGCAGCAGCAAACTCCAAAACACCTCCAACTCAACATGATGTCCCAGCAAAACAGACATCATCCTCTAAGCTGGCTGCAGCTTCACCCGAACCAACACCAAAGGGAAAGAAGTCCATGCAGACACCATCAGTAACAACAGACCTACAAAGAAATAAGAGTAAGAAAGTGTCTGCAGTATCATCCAAACAGTTTCAGTCATCAAAACCAGCAATGTCTACATCAATTCTATCATCAGCTAATAACAACAAACAGAAGCTGGCTGATCAAATTAAGACGGGCAACATGCCTTCCCCTGCCACTATCTCCCTCATCTCCTCTCCCTCTCCTGTTTTCAGTAAGCCTAAAAATAAGAGCCTCCGTGCGTTGATAGAAGCTGCAAAGTCCAAGCAGGTTTCTAAGGAATCACTGGAAAGAACCAAATCGGTGTCAGAAGACCTGCTTTCAGGTTCAGCTGCAGCACAAGCAGAAACCAATATTAATCCAGACAAAGACACTAAACGCAAACATGCCTCTAAAAAGAACGTACCAAAGGTGAAGAAGACTGAAGAATCTCTTTCCTCAACTAAAAATGCACCTGACTCTCTGGATGCTAATATAAATGAAACTAGCGCAAGAGACAACCACTGGGTGGACAGTGAGGGGGACATTGATTATTTATCTTTGAATAAGTTACTCATGAAATCAAGAGTTGGTCACCAGGGCAGGATTACCCTCCAGGATGTTAAAACCACATTACGCCGAGGTAAAACCACCAGTCAGTCCAGCATGACGAGCATCGTGAGCCAGATTGAAACTGCAGAAGACCTTAGCAGCAAAAGCAGACTTGGTACTAGTCACAGTGAAGTAAAAGTTCCAGCAGACAGGAAAAAAGATATTAACTGTTTGGTACCAGCTAAAACTCTGTCAGACCAGCTACCCAGCAGCAGTTCACAACATACAGAGCTACAGTCGATTAAGGAAAAAGGTTTGAAGTCTGGACAAGCATCTTTAATCCCTCTGCAGCATGAGGCTTCCCCTCAGCTCAAACCTGCAACTCCCCTCCTCTCCGGCCATCTGTCATCTCAGATGAGCCAAGCTGCACCTCTTTCACATACATTCAGCAGGGGTGAGGGGTTAAAGGTGGGTCAGCACATGACAGGACTCCTGTCAGCATCACCAGCACCCACTCTGATTCCTAGTCCTCACGCTTTCCTGCTTGCCCCACCTGTGAGGGTGGAGACGCTGAGAGCTGATGAAGGAGTGACGAAAGAGAAGCTGCGGCTCAGCGTCAAGAAACAAAACACTGCTCACAGCCAAGCTAAAGGTTAGTAATGGACAGAGAGGTGTAGGGCTGGGCATCTACATCAGTATGTTTTTGATATCTCAAGCACAAAAAGCTGGTGTTAAATGTCTGACTTATGTTTTACTTTACCTATCATATTTACTAAAGTCACTTTGGGCTCTACAAAAGTGTGATGGACCAAGCAATTAATCAAAATAATTAGAACAAAATAGAGATAATCAAAGTAATCTTCAATTGAAGTGCTCAACCAACATTCGTCACAGTTACCTCCCTAATCTGAAGTTTTTTCTTTTCTGATCAGAAATGTTTCTGATTCCTAGTTAGTCTGGTTGTCTGGACATTTAAGAGCTTTAAGAACTTCTGCATCTTTAGTTAAATTGTGGGGTTTTCATAATGGGGGTTTCATAGAAAACATATTTGTATTTCTCAGAATGAGGTCCTGAAAAAAGCATTGTTTTGGTTTCAGTATCGAGACCCGGATCTCAGATAAACACTAGTATTTAAATTTTCAGTCCATAGCCAGATCTAGTTAAATGAAAGAGGATGTGTTTTGAATGTGTCTTTATCTGCATCAGTGTATTGATTCTTTGCTGGTAACGTGAATCGCAGGTGCTCTGACGCAGCAGCCTCTTGGACAGGTGAGGCTGAGGGAGTTACCTGAGTGGCTGGCCTGCAAAACTCCCAGAAATCCAAGAGATCTAGTGGAAATGGTGCAAAGAGGTCAATGTCATACACACAACACATGTAAAACGCACAGTACACACAGACTGATACCACTCTTGTGTCTGTTTAATTAGAAACTAAAGCCAGCAGTCAGTTAGCTTAGCACAAAAATGGGAAACTGTAGCTTGACTCTGACAAAATCCACCAACCTGCACCTGTAAAGATCCCCAATTAACACATTTTATGTGGTGTATTTAATCCAAACAAAAACATAGTATTAAATTGACAATTTGTGGTTATTTATTGGCAAAGAAGCCTGTTGAGGACTCCAATGAAGAGTAAAGGACGTCGGGGCTCACAGCCAAGAAATAGTCAGATACGTAACTCTCTATAAAACAGTAAAAACAATCAGCACCAAAATGACAGAACATGTTAATTAGTAAGCTTTGGAGGTGGAGGTAGGTGGATTTTGTTACCTTTGGTCAGATCTAGGTTCCTGTCTTTATGCTAAACTAACCAGCTTTCTGTTTACCATACACCTGCACATATTATCATACTAATCTTATTTGCAAAATGTCAAACTACAACAATCCTAGCAGTGATGTTGAAGTTCTACATTTGTCCTCTTCGCTTCAGGCTGGCAGTGGTATTACAGGAGGTACATTGACGTGAGAAAAGGTGGTGTAGGTGGACTGGGCATGCTCTTAGCAGGATACTGCGTGCTCAGCTACATCTGGAGTTACCCTCGTATAAGTAAGTGTGTTGACCACTGTCGGTGTTGCTTCATGTAATGAGGTGCGTAGATTTGGAGAGAACTGGTAATGTTGCTGTTTTTTCACCAGAGCGTGATCGCTGGAGGAAGTACCACTGAGGTCAAGAGAAGGTGTTTGGACAAGTGTGATGCTATGAGTAAACAGCAGCTGTAGCAGAAAGATGGTTTCGTTTTTATTCTCTCCAACAAGACAGAACGAGGCAGATTATGTTACCATTTTACAGAGCGGGGCTTTCTGTTTCCCTGTTTCTGGTCTCTAATGCTAAGCTAAGCTGACCGGCTGCTGGGTATAGCCTTATATTTGACAAACATGTTAAGAGATTCATTTCAGATTTATTAATTAATCTGTATTTATCTTATTTAACTTGCTATGCATCTTATTTTAGTTTGGGATGGGAAGAATTACTTTTGATTGTGACTTTTTGTGACCAAAACCAATTTTAGTCTCAGTTTCAGAGTGAAAATAGTTTCAGTTCATAGTGAGAGAAATCACTTGGGCACCTGTGGCCATGTGTTACAGGCTCACTATGTGTCCCAGGAGCTCCACTAGGTGTCACTGTTGGGTTGTGTTACCAAAGCCTAAAGGGCTGGGTAGTCAAATATTTGCTATGCAGAGTTTTCTTAGCCCCTTTGTGCAGAGGCATTGGTGCTGGGGTCAATGGGAGGATTACTGGGAACCAACAGATTTAGTGCTTGATAAAATCTTACTCTGGCGGCCTAGATGTAGAGAAACATGAAATCTAAAATGTCCGTACACAGAATCTGAAAAGATTCTATCTGTATAGCAGAGCGTCACATCTGTTATTCTTTTGCAAAATGCTCCCCCTGTGACATGATGTTATTATGCATGCTTAGTCTGTCAGTGCCAGTATGTGAACACTCACAGAATAGTAATGGAGAGACGCTGAAGGAGGTTCTCAGCCGGACTGGACCAGTTTGTCATTGTATTCAAAATGAATTTATTGTTGACTCTCCTAGCTGCTGTAGTGAACACACATTAGCTACAAATGAAGAAATGACAGTATTTTTGTACCAATTTTTCCTGATGCCACTTTTTGGCCAACACAATAAAAAATAATTTTCTCGTGTGCGTTTCTTTTTCTTTCTTTTTTTCCATACAAAAATTATAAATATTTTGTGTTTCACTTTTCATTTTATACAAAACAACAAACTATACAAATCAAGTGAGACAAAACAACAGTGAAAATGAAGGCAAAAAACAAATCTCTGTACTGAAAATAGTGGAGAAAAAGCACAGTATGTTCCTACCAGGCTCTCAGACACTGATAAGCATCCAGATAACACAATGCTTTACCCACACTGGAGACGTCTCTACTTGCAGGTCTAAAACTAACTTTCTTGTGACTATAGAGGCGCAAAACCTTGCAGCAACCATACAAATGAGCACAATTTTTACCTGACACTTAAATGTCAGAGATTTGCATTCAAATCAGAGAGCCCGGTTTTCTCAGGGTGCACTCACAGCAATGGCCACTTGCACTCAAACATAAAAAAACTGCATGTGCTCTCTATCACCCCATGTAAAAAGGCCTTCAGTCTGCTCCTATTGCCTGTTGTCAGGCGTATTTCACAGACACATTTATAAGGGAAAGGTGGCACTATCCAGAATCAACCCCAGGAGCATTTAACACATTTAACCTAAGCTTTGGTCCTTTGTTGGGTTTGGCAGAAATTACGCTTTCTTGCTTGCTTGATTTTTTTCCACAAAAATGTTATTCCACAAACATAAACACTAGGCCAATATTTAGGATTAATTCCTTATCATATTAAATATCAATGTAAGTTACGGTTTGGATCTAAAACAAGAACACAAATCATTTTAGGAGCAGAGCTTCAGAAGAAAATGTTTTTTTTAACAGCCACAGAGCTGTTGTCACCACCACAAAGAAATAAAGATCTGAGTGTGATTCTGGATGAGACTACACTATCTCCTACTAATTTTGGTTGAGCTGCTGAGAAGAAAAAACTGAGGAAATGCTTGAAGAAAAGAAAAAGAAAGGTGAGAAAAGCACCCTGGGGTGTGAGTGAACACTTCAGAATAAAGTCAAGAGTATGGCAATCAAACAAGCAACCAAACTACATGAAAACGTAGTTACACACCATAGAGTGTGTCTGAACACAGATTAACACACACAGTGATAGAAATGTCAAGGTAGTCAAGCATAGATAAGAGAGATATGATCAATATATGATTATATGCAGAAGGCAGACAAACGTACAATCTGTGACCCTCCTAGGTCGTTTAGACTAATGACGTTATCGTCATTTTCAAAGCTGGGCAACACATCACAATGAACAAAACAGTCATCTTCTTTTAAATGTCATTTCCAAAAATGAGGAAATTAAAATCTAAACAAGATAAACATATTGCAACATGTCTACCTCAATCTGAGGATTTAGCTCCCCTGACACAAACACACTGAAATGATAAAAGTGGTTGAGACTGAAATGTGTCGGGGCTTGTATACCTTTAAGGTACAAAAGAAAAATGCCAAAGAAAATGTGACTTGAGCACAAGAAAAAAGCATTGCTGAGTACAGTAACACTATGAGAAATGTCTATGTGACTAGTTTGACAGGTTTTTAGTGTGATTAAGAGGTTATCCTTGTTACAGGCAGCTGAAAGCAGGTGAAGAGATTTTGGTTCTGTTCCAAAAGTTCACATTCTGTTTAGCCAAGCGTATGCGGTACATCGACGAGAGCCACATATTCATATAGTTCCTGAAATAAGCAAGAATACATTTAGTGCAATTTGTCTATGTGACTGTGTCTCTACTGAGCTTTACCTCTGAACCATAATCTACGCATTGTACTAGAGTATATGTGTGTGTGTACAGTGCACGTTTGTAATTCAGAAAGGATATGATTAGGATGAAGGATATGGACCAGAGCATCTTCATGTAAACACCTCAAAATAAAAACCTAGATTAGGCACAGAATCGTCATTTTGCCCCTACTTCTCATCCCTGTTTTTCAGCATAGGTAGTGGGGGGTAATCAACTGGCACAAAATATAAATGGTGTGACGTTGTGAAGAGAGGAACACTCTACTATTCAAGCTACCAAAGTCTCTACCCATGTTAAAATAAACAAAACAAGATAATTTTCCCCTTAGTCCATTGCATTGCACACATTCCCGGATCTTTATAAGTGCTGCTGTTCATCTTGATGGAGTCACTGACTCCTACATCGTGCCTCAAAGAAGAAACAAAAAGACACTAAATACATGCTACATGGCCACAAAGGTTATACTCCTGAAAGAAGAGTTAACCTCTCTTCACAAAGGGTTGTCAGGGGATAAAACAAATATTGCAAGAGGAGAGCATGACAAAAACAATGTATACACACTCGAGCATCAGTCTTAACATTCCAAGATGCTGTTGACTGCCGCCTCTAGAGCAGAGTCTGTGTCGAGGTGAGGGGGTGAGGCGAGCCGAGGGGGGTACTGGGGCTGGATCGGTTGGGAGGACAAGTGGTGAGACACCTGGTAATGGGTCTGTCCTCCTGGTGCTGCAAAGGGTGATGTGTTACCTTGGGGATAACTGTTGGCAGCGATGTGGCTGTTGTTGCTGGCGCTGCTGGGCCCGTAGCGTTGCTGGGATCTCTTCAGTTCCAAGACACTCTTGTTTTCAAAGAGTGGAGGGTGGAGTTTTTCCGCTACACTTGGTCCTACAGCCCCACCCCCTCCTGGGTCCCCATACCCATGCTGGGAGTCTGTCCTGTACAGTGGCTCCATAGAGCCTCTGTGTGACTGATTCCAACTACAGCTGGACTGGCAGGGGGAAGGCTCTTGGAAAAGTTTGGATTTCATCCCACAACAAAAGTCCTCCAAGAAGCCATCTATAAAACAGACGAGAGAAGAAATGTTTTTTAAACATCTTTTTGTGAAATAAGTATTTGCTCCATGTGGCTTTACTGTCTCTTTTTATTTACCTGGATCCACTAGGACCATGCGTTTGTCTTGCGTCAGGTTGCTGCGTTCCTCTTGGTTGAATGTCCTGTCAATCATCACTATTTCTGATGACGGACTGGAACGCTGCAGGGGAGGGGGAGGCAGCTTTTGAGCCCGGATACAACATAAAACATGTCTTGCAAGCAACTGTTTGCTCATAAAAGTGCTTACCTCAGCTTCCACCATTAGCAGTCGTCTGTATTTGTTTACCATGGCCTGGGTCCTATTCAGCACCTGAGTTGCAACTATCTCAAATTCTTCATCCACTGTAAACAAAAGATGTGATTTGGATAAAATCATTTTTATTCTGCAAACACAATTGTACTTTTAGAACATAAACAGGCAACACTTGAGAGCCAGGAAGGCAGATTATGGATCGAGCTGATAAACTGAAGGATGTACCCTGTGAGAACTCATCCTGGCAGGGTGGAGCCCCCTGGAACACATGGTAAGGGAGGAGCCTTTGCAGTGCATCGTCAATTGAAGTGAATCGATGTCGATCTAGGGTCTGAACTGCAGCATGATCCTTCCTCAACTGTTGTAAAACCCTGTTGAGATGATGGGAAAAAGAGACACACTCATTACATTGTTGAGTGACAAACCCAAGATCACACAAGTGAAAAAATATCTAAATAACACACACTGGCAAAAACACTCACATTCCTCCTTTTGTAAGTGGTGGAAGGGCAGGCCTCTTCTGTGCACTGACCTACAAAAAGCAAATTTGAATAACAAAGTTGTCATATCACCGACACCAGCACAATGCACCTTATATCCAAAATATACACAGGCATGAGTGCAAAGCAGATAAGGTGCAGAATGAGTGATTTACCTGAGAGATTAGCATTGAATCTTGTGTCATGGTTTTCATGGCTGAAAGAGATCATACAAACAACCTCATTAGGACAAGGTTGGGCGTACTACATTTAAACACATCATACACTGGCAAATAATTAATCCAAGTCCAGCCTTTATTACCATGGATGCTGCTGAGCTGTGTCTGTTTGAGGGCAGGTGATGAAGAATTCTGAAAAACAATGACATGTCATATCAGTCAGGAAAACTGTTAATACATACAAATGCAAAACAACAGTGAAAATAAACTAAATGGCACCAGTACCTGTCTGTAGTCCTGTTCAGGTAAAGGGGACAGAGAAGAGCAGTTCTGAGTTTGAGTGACCAGAAGACGCTGCACAGGATTAGCTGACACTTGGCCATGACCGCTGAGCCCCACTCTTGCTGGGTCGACCAGAGTCAGCTGCCCAGGAGTGCACGATGTCTGCACTGGGGTAGAACTCACACAAGAAGCTCCTGTCCATGTTTGAGTTACACCCCCTCCTACCTGACTCCCACCGACTACTCCTTGATTCAAAATTAGCTGAGCCCCTGCTGATGCAGTGAAGTTCTGCCCTGCAACAATCTGCACTGTGTTCTGACCGGTAATCAGGGCATTTGAGCTGGGGTCAGCGGGGCCATTGTGGAAAGAGCTGGGCAGCAAGAACTGTCCAGGTGATATGTTTGTCTGGGCCTGTACTTGTTGCTGCTCCACAATGGAGCCATTGGCTGTGTACTGTGCACCAGGAGTAGCAGAGTTTGCATTAACTACATTGGGCATTGTGGTGGGAGTGGGCTGAAGACCAAGGCTGTAGACAGTCTGAGCCCCACTTTGAAGGGGTTTAGGCTGAATAGGTCTGACAAGAGCCTGGGACACTGCTGGGCCTCTCTGAATGATGATGTTTTGAAGGGGGATGTTTTTGAAAGGTAAGCCGACCTGCCCTACCTGCCCTTGGGTAGGGGCAAATACCTGCCCCCCTGTTGTGGTCCCTGCTGCAGCGACAGGCTCCCCCGGCCTCAGTACAATCTGAGGAGTTCTCTCCAAGCTGCTCAGAGTCATCACCCCGCCTCCCGCCCCGAACGAGCCCAACACCTGGATGTGCTGGGCGGAGCCATTGGGCAGCTGGGACACTCCCTGCAGGAACTGGCCTGTGGGGAACGCAGCTGCCGCTGTCGTAACCACACCCACTCCCCCTCCATAACCCCCAGAGACCAGCTGGGAGGAGAAGGGAACAGGAGCTTGCACTAAAGTAGGAGCAGGCTGGGAGTCCAGTAAAGCCTCTTGGACCAGTGTCTGCTCCGTGATGTCGGCCTCCAGGAGAGATTTTTGGAGGATGTCAAAAGGTTGGTCTTCTTCCCCGAGATCCATCCCACCAGGAGAGTTCTCAGGCCCCAATTCATCCTCAATAAATGAAAGGCTGCTGGAGAGCTGGAGGCCTTCCCCGGCTGAATCCTCACAGAATTCACCCATTGAAGAAGAGCCATCCTTGAGGCCAGTGTTGGAGCCAACCTGAATGAAGTATTAAGAGAAAATGAGTAGAAAGTGGGAAACTGCTTGCATGTGAACTGCATTTAAAACGGCTTCCCCTGAGGTTTAGTGTCTCTTTACTATCCACAAAAAAGGATCTATACAAACTATCATTTTGTCTCCGTGCAAAACATTGTCCAGTAGTCTATGCATCAAGATTAGGACCATCTGGGTCCACATAGTCAGATATTTGTTCACTAACAACTGAGCAAACCGTAACAACAAAACAAATAGCAATACTAATGATTGCCTGCTGTTCTTTTCTCTCTCCTCTTTCCACTCACCCCAACCGGTCGAGGCAGATGACCGCCCACCCTGAGCCT
>JAUMHL010000012.1:14706351-14749567 GCA_032362345.1 Sandelia bainsii | reverse complement strand
CTATGTAAAGTGCCTTGAGATGATCTTTGTTATGATTTGGCGCTATACAAATAAAGATGAATTGAACTGAATTGAATACTCGTAATACTCAATTCTCTGAAAAAGTGCTGTGTATAAAAACTCTAATCACAGGTGATCACAGGTACACTTACCGTGTCACTACCAAAGAATGATCCATCCGAACCATAAGCTGCACTTGTCACATCATCCTCCTCAATCTGCAGAAACAAAATAGAGTTAAATAGATAAATGATTAAACTCTGAATTAACTATGCAAACAAATGTTTTAAGAAGTGTGAATACTTTCAATGAGACACTTACAGACTTGCTGTTGCTGCCATGGAGATAATCATTCAATGCATCCACATCTCTAAAAGGGGCAGAAAATATACTTTTACAGATCTAGAAAAACATAAAACTAGAGCTTCACACTCCTGAGTAGCAAGACACATCTGCTGCTGCAGCTTTGTAATATTGCTCAACTACTTATGTAGACAAAATGTAAAACTGAACTGTCAGGTGATTACAAATGTCAGTGCATCCATTCGTAAAATGATGATATAACTGTGATGTCAATGCCAGTTTTATAGCGTTTTTTACCCTAAAATATCCAGAAGACGGCGATCGTCCTCATCATCCATGACACCTGAGTGAGGAGATGGCAGAGGTCTGATGTGATCTAATGATTAAATAAGTCATATATGAATGTGCAGGTACCAAACACTAATAGCTTCATTTGAGTAAATATAAGCTGATCACTTGTTTTTGTTTATTTTTACTCTAGGATAGGACACTTAGCGTGTATTACGATAGTAGTAAGGACATCCCACTTACAGATTTCCAGCAGGAAGCATGGATTCAGTCTTTTAACACTCTTTGTGTTTGTTGTAGCAGGTTGGGCTGCGGGGTGAGAAACTGCATTTAATGAGATTATAAAATTACACGTGAAACACAGGGCGTGGAAGTGTCGGGAGAGGGAGGTAGGTGAGGCAGAAACAAAGATAGGTGTGTCAAACTGGTGGCGAGGAAGAGGGGAACACGTTATTCACTGTAGGAGTACAGGCAGAATGGCCTTCATCTCCTCCTACAGATGCTCGTCTCTGACACAAAAACTCCCACCCATTACACTTCTGCTGTCCCACATTGGTCGTGTTTTGTCTACACAGGGTGAAAATAGCCATTTGAGTGTAAATAACTCCACCCTACTCCATTTCTATCTTAAACAGTGGTCTGAATTTCTCCATTGATAGAAGTGTTGGCTAAAGTATGCAGCTATCTTCATGCTACTAATAAAAGGGGAACAAAACAAACGAACCAGTGAGCATTTATTTGATACAGCACGGTAATGGTGTGAGTGTTCGGATATCTAACAATTTACTAGTACCATCTATTTTAATGTATTGTGCTTATGTATTTAAGCAAAGTAAGAGAGAATGTGTGCAACAGACAATAACTCTTTACTCACTAATGCAGTAATATCATAAAATGCTTTGGTACAATATGTTGAACTTTGTCAACGTCAAGGGGAAATGTAGGTTTTGTGTTCCTGAGTCTGTGCAAAACTGCAATGCTACAAAATGGCTGTTACCAGGCCACTGCTGTCTTTACAGCTGAGCCACGTTCAGCCTCCATCTTTGGTTCAGGGAGAACAAAGAATGACAGGACTGCTGGAACAGTTTTAACCAACAGTAACTGCACTACGACACATAAAAAGGTGTTAAAAGGAAATTATAATCACAAAAAGTTTTGTTTCTTTTATATAAAGTCTTGTCAAACAGACAATTATATTTTGGCGATGGTGTGGACATGTTAAAGACAGTGAGGGCTCCTTTGTCCTTCAAAAGTGGACATAATGTTATGAAAATGTGAGTAAAGCACTGTCGATCTTTACCAACGAAAACACGGAACCCAAACGAATAACAGTAACGTTTTATATCAAAGAAAACGTCGAAATGTGATTATTTCTATGTAAAGTAAAAGAAAAGAACACTCGAGTCCTTTTAATCTAAAAACCAATTCGATAATTTAATATATCCCACAAAATATTCAACCGTTAATTCCGACAGGACGGTCAACGTTCACAGTTAACAATTATAACGTTAATTTAGAAGACAACAAGACAGAGCGAAACTGCTGACAAAAACGAGCTTTTATTTGAATTCAAGCGCACATGATTTAAAGTTTAATCCAAATTTAGATGGAAGTTGTCAAAATAGGGCCAGTGTTTCGAAAGGTTTGAACAGTTTAGAGCTCAAATTCCAGTCTCCGAAATCCACCCCTAGCATGTTCGCTTCGACGCAACCCGAGCTAGTCCCTGCCTCAGTCCTACCACTGGGGCTGTATGCTACCGCTGTCGGTTTAGGAAACCAGCTAATGTACAGCTCGCAAGTTTTATTTCCAAAAATAGACTGAATTGACAGAACGATAATCGCATTCAAGCAGCACAAAACGCTGCCGTCGTCCAGCCTGTGACTGGTCGTCGCTGACGTCCCCTTTCTCTGTCCGGGTGGCTTTCATTTGTCCTCTATGTGGCTCATCCGCCAGCACGAAAAACGTCACATTTGTCTCGATATACCCGAACCGACTCGTTTCAACGGGGGATTTCTTTCAGTCCAGCCCGTGTTCTGATCGAGCAGCTCTCCGGGCTGGTCGCTCCCGAGCATTTTAACGACAAACACCGGCCTGTTCTGGTTAGCTAGCCGCGATGTCGACGGAGCCTATTTTGAACACGTCGGCTAGAATCCGTCGAAAATGCTAACGGACTAAACTGCGTCGAGGCATAAATATTTATCCCGATTAGCATAACATAAAGACGACTCAAAGAGGCAAACCCATTACTCCTTTCTCACTCCTCTTGAAACCCAATATCTCCATTTGGCAACTTTTAATTTGCTCCCCCCTCCTTCTCCTCCTCCTCCTTCTCCCTCTCCCACTCATATATTTTTCTCACTGTCCCCGCTCTCTGTCTCGGATAGATTTTTCTCTCCGCTCAAACTCTCTTCCCTCCCTGAAGGAAGGGAGGAAGGAGGTTGTGTGTGTTTTTTCCTTGAAATTTTTATCACAAAATTATAATACACTCAAAGGGAAACTCACCGTCATGAAAAAGCAGTGCCTTGTCAACGGGGTTTCCTCGCCATCACCGCACGGGTTGTCGGGGTAGTGCACAGAACAAGGCAAATCATTAGTCCTCAACGGTGGCATGCGAGTCTACGAATTTGAATAGCAAATAAACAACAACAAAAAATGCAAATCGTGAATAGATTTTTTACAATAATATAAATTATACTAGCACATTTCCACGGCCCTCATCATTTACAGATATATTTTATTAGGCTTTAACGTTTCCAACAGTAGAGGGCGGGCCTCTGATGTTTATGCCACACCTTGACATTGCTCAGGTATGACCATAGTTACTGTAAATGAAAAGTGCTACTTAGTTACCTGCGAGTTCACATTTTTCATACTCAGACGTTATCAAAATGTTAAGTTAATTTAAGGATTTCTGCATTTAAAAAAAATCCATTGAGACATTTTTAGTCATATGAGTAATATGGAGACATGCTGTTGTGTTGTTTACATTTAATTAACAATGTCAACATTTTGAAATCTCATTTCTATTTATGTGTATATAACGATGTACATATTCACTCCTGTTTCTTCCTCAGTCTAAGGATAGGTGTATAGATAGATAGATAGATATAGATATAAATATATATATATATGTGAGCTATAGATAGATACATGTGTATATGTCATACAGGACCAAGCACAGGACCTGCTTTACCTGTGCAACTCTCACCCATTTTTTTTTTTCTTCTGTATTTATATGTGAACAGCAAAATGATTAATTTGTCTGTGAGGACATGACAATAAATGTCTTTGCATTCAAAACATATTCATGAGCGTATACCAACATGTCCACATGGCATAAGCTGATGTTCCCGGGCTGCTCATAATACTTTTAATTTGTTCCTTGTTTTAGTGTGGTTGAGTTATTTTATATTGTGCTTCTGTAAAGCATCTTTGAGCATCCTTAAAAGCGCTATACAAAAGAAAATGTGTTGTGTGTGTGTGCATTCAAAAATAATAATCACTCATCTCTGCTGTTTACAATTTTAGGCATTTTAGCAGGCAACATTGTCAGTTGCAATAATATTGACAAAATAATATAAACAAACCAAACATATGGTTATATCATTTATAAAATCTGCATGATTGACAAAAAATATCAGGGGTCTAAAAAACTGCATTTAATAGCCTCCTTTACTACCAGTCCACTAATTGGGTTTATTTATGTATTATGATGGTGTACATGCTGAAATTACTTCCCCATTCTTTGTGCAAGCCATGTAACACTAGTTAACACTTTATTTTCGATAGACACCGAGCTAAAAGATGCAAATAGGTTACTAGACGTAATCTGATTTTAGATTTTGTACTTTTTAAAATTCATTTACAACCAGGACATAGTCCGACACAGTAGGTGGCGGTACGCGCGTTTTGAATTTAGTTTGCACTAATTACGAAGAAGAAGAAGAAGAAGAAATGACGTTGCGTTGTCACTTCCGCAGCAACCGACAGTGCAACAACATGGACGCAGCGGCTGAAGTTAAGAAGGAAAATGGGTTTGCTGGCGAAAGCGGCGCAGTCAAGATACAAGAGCGACTTCAGAAACGACACCAGACGAGGATAGAGGATGCCGAGCGGAGGAAGGAAGCAAAAGAGAGCCAGGCTGTCGCTGAGGAAAAAGGCGAGTATTTCTCCAGCACTTTCAACAGAGAACGGGCGTCCATCGAGGAGCTTCTGTCCAGCTGCTCCGGAGCTGACCGAGCTGTGGCGACCCAGACGCTGGAAGAGGCGACGGCCAAAATTTCGCAGCTCCAGAAGTTTCTCAATGACAGCATGTTGTTTCTAACCCAGTATGAGCTAAGGCAAGCACAGTCAGCTCTCCAGAAACTCCAAACCTCGCTTGCTGAGACTAGGGAGGAGGCTCTGCCCACGAAAAAGTTTGCCTTTCGTGCTCGCACCAAAGCAGCAGAGAAAGCACCAGTGTCAGACTCGCCTGACGCTGGCACGCTTGCTGGTACTGTCAAAGTGTATGGAGCTGCACCCTCTGAGCAGTGTGGCTTCTCCAACATGGACAGTGAGGTTCTGACAAAAACACCAGAGGAGATCCAGAAGCGAGACGTGCTGTTGACTCACCTCACTAACTGCAAGGTCCGGCTGTTCGGTTCCCCCAGCACGCTGCACCTGAAGCACATTGACAGCTGTGAGATCCTCTGTGGGCCGGTGTCTACTTCGGTATTTGTTGATCATTGCAGAAACAGTACGCTGGCCTTCCCCTGTCAACAGCTGCGAACCCACAACACCACAGACACACAGGTGTATCTGCACGTCACCAGCCGAGCCATCATAGAGGACTGTCATGGAGTGAGTTTTGCCCCATTTTCCTGGTCGTATCCCAGCCTGGAGGAGGACTTCAATGTGTCTGGCCTAGACTGGAACAGAAACAACTGGAGTCAAGTGGATGACTTCAACTGGCTCGCTGCAGGAACACCTTCCCCTAATTGGACTGTCACCCCAGAAGAAGATAGGAAAACAAACTGGGATCCCTAGAATTAAGCTTTTAAAGTATTTTTTTGTCCAAATTAATAGTTTCAGCGTGAATACATATATAGTCATTGTCATTTGTGTACTCAAAGCAAAAGAATATAAAGCTAGCTAGCTCTTTATCTCACTCCAGAAAACAATAAAAATTAGAACAAATATAAATCCATGATGTTGTCTACATTACCATTACAAAAGTGACATTTTTGATCATTTTTTAAACCTCACCCGAGAAGCATGTGTTTGTTGGAAAATGTACTCGCACTGATTAACTGCTACTTGTCTGCACAACTGAGGAAGTGGCTGTTTGCATGACAAGGTCAAAAGTGCACTAAACCATTAAAATAAATACCTACCCAGAGACGATGCATATTCTCCTTTGTAAAGCCACATTCTTCTGTTTGCACACAACTGGAATTAAAAGGCAAAATGTAAAAACTTGTGAAATAGAATAGTGAAAGACTATTTGGTATGCTGGACTCCAGCATTAGATTTAGTGTCTAACATTTTATGGTATTCCAAAAATTCAAAGCAGCCTTACAGGTAGATATCTGTACAGTTTAATGGGGTGCAAATTCTTTTGACAGCCCAGCTAATATAATACTTTATGACACGTATATCGGTGTGAGTGTAAATGTGAGACAGTTTGTATTTCTGCAGAAATGCTGTGTTCAGTACACATTTTTGTCACAGCTGAAGTAATGTGCTTATGTAAAAAACAATTATTTATTATCTGTTCTATGAATTGCCAGAAAATAGTGGAAAATGCCTGTCAAAATTTTCTAAAGGCCATGGTGACTTTTCTTCTGACTGACCAACAGTTCAGAACAGTAATATATGTACTTAGTTTACTGTCACAAAGAAGGAAATTGTTAAATGTTCAAAAAGTGTAACAAGGGAACGTTTGGCATTTTTGTTAGAATAAAAAGTGACTTTCAACTCAATTGTTAGCAGGTTCTTTTAAATCTCAAATACTAACATCAGCACTAATCCCAAAAGTCCTATATCAGTCAGGCTCGAATTCCTGGATATTTCAGTTTTTGTGGATGCAAAATATTAAGAAACAGGCACAACAGTATTCTGCATTCAGCACTGTAATAGCATTTAGGAAAGCTGTGATGTTGTTGCGCGCTGCAGTTCTCGTGTCCAGTCACAGTGAAGCTCGAAGGAGTCTTAATAGAAGCCATTCAGGGAAATGCCTTCCTTTCTCAGCCTAAGTATCTTGCTTATGCTTGTGCCAGCCACTGTGTTGAAAACAACACAAGATAGTAGGTAAGTTCATCATTAGGAGCACTAATATTTGTTGATTAGCTTGCATATTATGTCCATATTTATATGGACTTCATGTAATGTGTCACCATATGTTTGATCCTCTCAGTTGTGCTCTTATTTTTGTAGTTAGAAATGAATTATTCACATGTATATAAGCATACAACATACTCTTTTGTTTCTGTGAATGGTCTAATAGGGCTTGATTCACTTAACCTCGCCCGCAAAGACATCCGGTTTGTGTTGAACTTGTAGACCCCTACCTGTGAATGGATATGCACCATAATTATCTCCACCTTCATGTGCATGCAGCCCTCAGCTGATGCCGTTACAGATCTGGGAGTGTTCAATCAAGACAACCATGACCATGTGAATGCTCAAACCAATTATGGCCCTTGGCAGCGGCTTACGATCAGGCTCATCTTGTGTAGAGGGATTTCTGTAAATTGGATCAGGCTGCTTACAGGGACTTAGCATGACGTACTGCAACTTTGAGTTTAATCGTGAGGATCCTCGGCAATCCTCCACCTCTCTGAGAGAACGGAACATCGTGCCTCACCTGTCAAGGAAGGAAAACATAAAAGTTGAAGAAAATTATGAAATTTTATGTTTCTGTCACAATGGGAGAAAAGATAGCTTTGAAGAAATAACGCTCCTGTGCTTCTCCAGGGTCCTCCTGGGTTCTTCATCTCTGCTCCTTTGCCGTGGGATGAGCCAGAGGAGACCCTGATAGCAAAGAGCCAGAAAGTGGAACTGCAGGCATTTGAAAATTCTTATAACCTACAGGACAAACTCTGGAAATCTTGAAGATCCTGTTGATATAGGTTATCATTTGACTATCTTCTTCACAGGAAAGGAACCATCTCAGGTTGAACAATGGTTTTGCTGTTGGTCAAGTTTGATCTGAAAAAGCGAGTGAAGCTTGCTCAGACAGTCTGGTTCATGTACTGGTTTGCTGTAATGGCAGGTGTGCTGGTCCTCAGCATGGGCCTCTTCTTTAAGATTGAGCTGCGGAAGCGCTCAGAACTTATGGACAACAACGAGAGCCACTTCTTGCCCAACCTGCTTATATTTATGGGTCTAATAACCTGTGGCATCAACGCCTTTGGAGGCAAAGTGTGCTACGACTCATTGGACCCTAGCAAGTTTGGAAAGTGGAAGCCTATGTTGAAGAACTTCTTGATGTTCTGTGTTTGCTTCAATGCATTGTTGCTCGTGACGGCCCTGCTGTGTTTCTTGATGAGGATCCCACTGCAGTTCACCCTGGCTGAGGGGCTGAGGAATGGCATGAGGTACTACAAGGACACGGACACACCGGGACGCTGCTACATGAAGAGAACTCTGGACCTGATGCAGATGGAGTTTCGTTGCTGCGGGAATGACAACTATAGAGATTGGTTCGAGATTCAGTGGGTTAGCAACCGCTACCTGGACTTCAGCGCAAAGGAAGTTAAAGAGTAAGTGACAAAGATAAAAAGCCAAGTTCCTCGTGATATCCTGGAAAGATTAGAGATCAGTAATGTATAATTTAACAACGAAATGACTCCTTGGCCCAAATGAATTGTTGTTGAACATCAGTGTATCAAGGTGGGGTGCTTCTTTACAAAGTTAGAGTTCAGTAGAGGATTTTAGGTGGAGGTAGGTCAGAGGAGGTGTATTAGTCACTTTCATCCACTAAGGATTACCATCACAGAAATGGTGACAGCAGCAAGTAGCAATGGGGACTTGGCATTAGGGGCTGGGCAGGTGTAAGAGGTTACTAGGCAGTTTTATGGATAAAGCTGGAAGAAGAGGTTTAACTAAATAGTTACAGAAAAAGCTATACAGGGTTCAATCACACAAGCGGGATTGAAAGTACATTGGTCCATTTACCTTTTTATGTCTACACTGATTTTGGGCAACAGGTACCAATTTGCTTTATGAGGACATAAAGTTTATCCTTAATTAGTGTTTAATCTCCAGGATTACAGATCGATGTCCTTCAAGAATCAGTGTCCCGCCCAATCAGTAGGCAACCTGGCAACAGTCCAAGGACAGCACTGTCCAATAAAACAATTTTGAGAATTTAAAATTTGTATTACAGATTACAATAATACTAGGGAGGTGATAAATGTAAACTATTGTGATATCATTATAGGCCTCTGTTAATGGCTAAAGTTGCACAAAGTTATGTTTCCTGTAGGCTTTCCATTTAAACTTAATTTTTCAAATCCTAATCCTACCCTTACTGAATTATCAGTATAGCCATATTTCTAATTAATAAAGTATTGATTAATATTTAGAACTTTTCTATATACTGTAGTATTTCCTATATGTTCTGTATTATTGACCAAAGCATAATGTGGGCCATTATTTTGGGTTATAGGTGTTTCCAGAAATCACTGATCCATATCTGACCTTCTCAGATCTTTGTGATCCAGTCACGCACATCTTTCCATTGACCTACAACTATCAATCACAGTTGATCTGTTCAAAGCCTATAAATAGTTTATCCATAGGAGTAGAATTTATTTTGGGCCCGTAATTTAAAAATGTATTTACCAGTTCTTTTACTCTTTGGGCCACTGTGATACAGACAAAAGTAATTAAAATTTTAATGAAAATAATCATTTTGATTCATTCGGAAACCATATGATGCTTTTCTGTAGCAAACAGATTTACACAAATACTGTATGATATAATGATAAAGGTTTGCTTCACTATTTATTGTACACCAGTGACTATTGTATAAGTCCTACGGGTGCTAAATGCAACCAAAGAGAACAAAAATTAGAATAAACACAATAAAACAAATACAACGCTAATAATGTTTGATTAATGTTTCGCTTTTGTTAGTGTTGTTGATTCAACATCAATATTTAATCTGTTGACGCAAAAATATGTGTAGTTGTATTCGATTACATAAGATTATATAATATTGGAAAGTACAATTACAGCACAAACCACAGCATAAAAAATCACTTCCTTCCTGTTGTTATTCATTGAATCCAATTTGATTCAAACTGTGCATTCTGTATAGCATAACACAGTTCATATCTGCTATTAAAGAAGTCTAAATACACTTGCTAATTTTACTTTAAGCAATGTTCGGCCACTCACAATACAAAAATAGTATGGCACTGTCCTCACTCTTAATCTCACCTCACTTTCACCTGCAACTCTTCTTAATTTGACACTAACATGATATTTGGCCTCATCCTCTCAGCCGCATTGGGAGCAACGTGGATGGTCAGTACCTGATGGATGGAGTCCCGTTCAGCTGCTGTAACCCCAGCTCCCCCAGACCCTGCATCCAACACCAGATGACCAACAACTCCGCTCACTACAGTTATGACCACTACACCGAGGAGCTCAATGTTTGGAAGCGAGGCTGCCACGATGCCCTGCTGTCCTACTATGGAGGGATGATGAACACCATTGGAGCTCTGGTGGTGCTGGTCACCATGCTGGAGGTCAGGGCCATAAAAGCACAAACGCAAATACACATATATTCACTCCATCAAGTTTAGTTGCCTTAGAAAACCTACACCATTAGTTGATCTTGTTTGGGACCGTTTCATTTACTGATGGTTCCCATAAAAAAGGAATGTGACAGTGGACTGCTCTTTATTGAAGGTGGGGCAGATCTACAATTGCCAAAACAACCAGTTAGTCCTCATACTCGTTTCTCTTGAAAAACCCATAAATACAGTTTGAAAGGTATAAAGAATAAATCTCACATTTGTGTTGCTTCTCCAAGTTTTCTGGTATACTATCTTCTTCACCTCATTGTGTTTCACCCCCCTCGTTACTGCCCCCAGAGGCCACAGGGCAGGAAACACCTGCTGGTACTTGATGGTTGTAGAGAAATGCAGATGTCATAGGTGAATTATTTTACCCTGCAAAGGACATACACACATGATACCACACTCAAAAACAAACATTTACAAGTGACACAAAGTAAGATTTTTGTTTTATCAGAAATGCTTTCAAACAATTGTCTTTTACAAGAAAAATAAAAATACATAAAAATAAAATACTTGGCAAATGAACATTTGGTTAACATCTCCACGTGTTAAAGAGCTGCACACAGCAGCTTCCCTGAACTTTTTAAGCGGAACCATCTGGGAATGTCTTCCACAATAGGTCTAATCATTATTTTACCCAGTTTGCCTTTCTGTCATCCATTACTTCCTTCCTTTCACGTTCTCTCCTTTCTACCTCCCACCTCTGCTGTCACCTGTATCACCTTACTGCACCTCCTTCCCAAACAACTCTTTGTCTAAATATCATTCATCTACTGTCAGGCTACCCTGCACCACCTTTGTGCAGCTTACCTGCAGTCTCTCAGCTGCTACTTTCTATACAGAGGTTAATCCTACAGCATCCAAATGGTGTTTCCCCTCTCTTCAACTCACGCCTCAGCCTCCTCTGCCAACATCTGTTGTTGTTCTTGAGGCCCAAAGAATGTGCTCGCCATTAACGCAGAACAGTAGCAAACATGTGCAGATAAATCCTGGAAGTCAGTGATAACAACTTATGCTTGTAAATAACATATAGACAATATCTTCACCCCAGAAATCCTGCAGACAAAACCCTATTCTAAAAACTTTATTTTCATTTACACGATACATAGAAGCTGATCAGGCGTGCGGTCAGAGGAATCACCGATTTAAGAGCAGTTATGCAAGCGTCTCTATGCTGACACAGATAGAAATAGAGTAATAGGTTAATCTAAAGGACAGACCTACTTCCTGGAGCCAGAGCTTCTCAAGTCACCATTCACAGTAACTTAATGTTCAACTTTTTTAATGACTTCTGTTTTGTTTGTCTTCTTTTTGATTTAGTAGAATTTGTTTTCCTTTACATATCTGACTAATTTATGTCATCTCTTTGTGTTCTGTCACAATACACAAAAAATAATAAAACAATATAGGATATTTAATCTTATAATTAATAGAGCTGCAACTATTATTTTTAAATTTTATTGTTACTTTATGAATTTATCTGCATTGATTTATTAACGCCAAATGGTAAAAAATAATTGCTCATTCATTCTCTGTTGATAGACTAATTGATTAGCCCACTAAATGTTTCCGCTCTAATTCAAAACTTTTGTAAGTAATGATGAACATAATAATAGTGATTTGTAGCTACTTATCCTTTAAAATAATCTCAATGAGAGTTTGTTCCTTAAGCCAAACAACATTTGATCATTTAAATGCAGAAACCTGCCCAGCTGATTCAGGGTTTTCATATGACAACATTAGCAATTATTAATTTGGTGAGCTCTGGACTTTTCTTCTTCTGTTTTTCGTGTGGTATGGTAATACTTCAGAGAGAGATCATCAGAAGCTGATACAGTGAATTCTGAGGGCCCAGGTTCAGGCTTATCTCATGTGTGTCCCTATCCTTCGCAGGTTGCAGTGACCATAGGCATGCAGTACGTCAACAGCTCCCTCTCCACCCTGGCTAACCCGGAGGACCCGGAGAGCGAGAGCGAAGGCTGGGTCCTGGAGAAGACGGTGAAGGAGACGTTTACTGACATAATGGCCAAAATGAAGGCCATGGGCAAAGGTAGCAAGGTGGAGGAGGGGGGTGAGGCAGCGGTTGCAACCGTGAGCTGAACTAACCCCCGCTGCAAAAACTGACACCACACCCACCCGAAGAGGAGAGGAACGGGATGTGTGAGATTACTATTTTTTTCTACCAACATTTATTACTGTATTTAGACCTACACATGCACATTTGGCTGGAACTCCTTTTAAATGGACTCCTCACAAATGGACTTGCATAAATAATACTGTATATTTATACATAGAGAGATTATGAGTAGGATGACGAATGATATGGTTTTTAAATTGGCTTTCCCCAACCAAACAAATCCAACTTTTCCTTCACAGAATACTAAAACATTTACTGTTTTGGTTTCTGATACTCTGTGAATTTGGGTGATTTTTTTCAACAAAAGAGCAAAATGATGCTGATGATGACGTCGAGTAAATGTATTGATAATTGTCAGATGCATTGCAATCAGAAGTAAGTATGTAAGTATTTCTTTGTATTGTTCGATAGTGTGACAGGGATGGTGGCTGCTATACACACCCACTCTCATGAAGCCAGAGATGCAGATGGAAGATATTTAGAGCCCAACAGTGTTTTATTTTTGTCCACATTTCTATAGTGTTTTGGAAAACAAATCAAACCTCCCACTCACCTCCTCTATTACTTCAGTGCACTCATGCCCGCAATGAAGGCTGGATAAGTTCCTGAAATGGAGTAAAATTATGAATTGAATGAATCGTTATGAATTATGCATGAATGTTGCGGCACATGGTTAAAGAATGAGGCATGGGAATCCTGCATAGAAGCATGAGCAACTCCAAACCTGTGAAGGACGACCTGTGAAATTGGCAGCTAAGTCTTTGCTCCTGACCCCTGTACTGTAATCTCAGATCAGTGTTGATGTTTCCCTTGTGCATTCAGTATCTGTATATTTACACATATGTATGTATATTCTAACACCTGGGTTGCTGTCTTTGTACATAGTGTAGAAACAACGAAAACTATTTAACTTTTTTTAAATATTGTAATTAAGCTAAATCTTTTATTTTAATTCATTCTATATTTTTTCCATATGATGTTTTGGGTCTGTGTAGATAAGAGATTATGCTGATTGTGTACCTGAATAAAGGATTTTAGAGATGTGATTCAACAGTGAAACAATGATTTTGTATTGTCTTGACCTTGAGATCAAGAGGCGAGGCATGCTGCGAGTGCCACAGGGTTCCCGATTAAGTCATTAGGATAAGGGCAATTATGGCATTACTGCTTTCACATGGACATGGGATGACTCTTCACATGTCCAATACAAGGACATGTGTATATCTGTATACTGGGGGTTGGGGATGGTGATTGTTTCATTTTGCGCTCACAAACAAACTGTGTTTGTATTTTCTTATTGATCCGCAACCTGAGATTAAATCTGCTAAAGAATGAGCTCAGACTTCTGAGGATCAAAACAGCAACAAGTAAAGTATTGTTTATCCATCATCTTTAAACACAGTCAGCTATAAAGCATGTGTATCTGAGCTGAAATTCCTACATTATGCAAACCCCGAACATAAGGAATTAGGAGGCATGATATCAAAGCCTGTAGCCAGTATCAAAATCAGCAGGAAGAGCAAAGAGGCTACGTCTGTGCAGTATTTTTGTTCTACCAAAGCACATAACAAGTACTGAGTAGATAAGAGGCCTAATCAGATTTAGATTAGCATGGCCCCTCAACCAGGTGAGCAGGTGATGTCCTACTGCAGGACGCACGTCACACAGACGGAGACAAGAGAGAGTAAAGATCAGAATGTACGTCATGAAACAAAACACTGGCTCAAAACAAGACACCATTTTAGGGATTTTCACAAAAATGAATGTGCAACATGTACAAACAGGGGTTCAAAAAGTATTTAGATTCTTTACTTAAGTAAAAGAACCAATACCACGATGTAAAATACTCCATTACAATCAAAAGTTAAAGAACTGTTTTTAGCAAACTTTCCTAATTACTGTTTTATACTGAAAACTAGCATTCATAACAGTGCATTATATTTTATAAACTTTTTTGTATAAAGTTTTATCTGTAGTACTCACTGAAAATGTAGTGAAGTAAAAACATTATTTCCCGCTGAAATGTGAAGTGGTACTTAGTTACTTTCAACAACTGGTTTCAACGTCTGCTTGACGTCTGGGAGTCATAGATCCTCGTGGCAGATACACATTTCTATTTACAAAAACAGCTTCTCAGCCACTGTCAGAAATACCTTAGATTTATGCATTTGTAGGGGAAAAAATGTTTTAAACATCCTGCATCCAACTTTATACTGTATCAAATGTTCTTTCCAAATGGTCAATGCTCATAAAACAACATCATCTGAGAACTTCCATAGAGTCAATTTCTAATCTAAATAAACACATACAAGCTGCTGACAGCAGCATGTGTGTCATCTGGATTCTGCTGCTCTCTGTTGGTGACTGCAGGTAACAAACTAATGCAAAATCAGACTGATAGTGTGTGAATCTAATCCTTTAACAATCTGCAGCTGACTCACTTTCTTTTCTGTGATTTCACCACCACTCCCACTGTTTTGCTCATAACTAACAGTCAGGGTTTATACTTCTGATGTAATTTATTTTGACTCCGATTGTCTTTCATAACTCTGTGTCTCTGATAAATTTAGAGACACAACACTTTGTGCCTCTTGTGTGAACAGCTTCAGTTACATTAACAGTCCAGAGGGGGGTGTTTTTCCATCAGTGAAAATGAAACAAGGCTTCCTGTTGCTTGTACTTTGTCTCTTCATATGTAATTCTTTAAACCCACACATAAAACCCATTTTACTGACACAAGTAGATAAATCCTCACTTTCATCTGTTTAAATATTTTCGAGAAAATAAAAGCTTTATGTCATAATTATTTCATCATTGACTGATGTGTTGATTCTTTTCTTTTTCTAATTCGTTCATTGTTTAACACCAGAACAGAAAAGATGAAAAATGAGCATAACATGATTAAATTTGTCTCCTACTGACTAATGTCCATCTAAAATAATGACTCTGTCTTAACTACAAGAATTAATTATAATTGATACGTTATAGTAACACTAGGGTAATGCAAATTATTACTTTCATTATTTGTTATTGTCTTAATCATTTACCCTGCAAGATGTCAGAAAGTGAAATGCTGCAACTTTTCTTACTGAAGAAAGTGAAACCAAATATTTAAAATGACTTATACAATTAATCTTTTATTAAAATAGTAGCTGATCAGTTTTGTGTTGATTGACTAACTGGTGCAGCTCTAAACATGATTATCACAAGTTTCCAAACCCTCAGGTGACGTGAAGTCCATCACCCAAAAATATTTAATTTACAATGTTTACAGTTACTTATATTTTTAATCAGTTATCAAAACTGTTGTAAACTGATTTCTTGTTAACCAACCAGTCAATTAAAAGGATTCATCAATGCAACTCTAAAGGCCACCACAAGTTTCCAGAGACTTCAGACTTCAGAACAGTCTAAAACCTTATAAAAATAATCAATGACAGCAGCAAATCCTCACTTTTTTGCTTTCATGATATCCTAAACTGTTAATACATTATCAAAATCTTCAGTTGACTGACAAATCAAATAATTGTTACAGTGTTAGAACGAGTTTTGGAGTAAGCATTGGTGAACAGATACATAAGTGGAGCACAGTTTGACCTGGAGGTTTTCTGGTAAAGGTCAGGGACACTACTACGTATCAGATCTCACTTTACACTTCACTATGGGCTGAATAAATATGGCAGACAGAAAGAAAAGCAGAGACAGCGGCAGAGAGAGAGAGAGAGAGGCCCGTGACTGGTAGATGTGTGGCCTTCTCAGAGGGGCATTGTTGGAGCTATGAGAGGACAATGCACTGCCCCCACCCTGAATACTCTCCATACCAGCTGACCAGCCATTACCAACACCACTACCCCGTTACAGTTCTTGCTGCTCTGACACACACACACTGCAATCCACCCAGCCTCAATCATAAGTTTACTCCTACAAGGCAAAATAATCTGTGTATAACAGTGAACAGAGGAGATAAACCAGGTGGGAGGTCAGAGTGACTGTCAGGAGGCTTAAGTCAAGGCATGCATGGGCACACATATTGTCTCCTCTGTGTGTGTGTGTGTGTGTGCACATGTGTGTGTGATTTACAGCAAGTTAAGTTTAGACCCTAGCACCTATATGTCCCTCAGTAATAACAGCCCTCTCCCCCCTGCAGCAGTCACCCAGAGGGGGCAAATGCACAGCTCACACCATCTTATTATTTCAGGATCCTTAACAAATGTCATCAAAGTGGAAGGTGTGAAGAAGAGAAGAGAGGTTCACGTTGGGGGAAAGACTTGAGATGTCACTTTGTCTAGTTCTGCTCTACTAAATTTCAGGAAGAATATTCAACTTTTTATGCAACACTGTATTTATCAAACACTTATATTTAACATTAAGATTTCTCATTAGAAAATTAATTATGAAATTCAACGCACTGTTACAGACACCAGACAGAAGCCAATGAGACATTTATCCTTCAAACCATCTTCTTCGTTTAAATAAACTGCATTGAACAACTATTTGAGCATAAAACATTTAAACTGTGCAGTGTTTCAGATTAAAGTGTCCATTTTTTATCTAAAACTGTGTCTGTATGCGTCAGAATTAACAATCTAATAATGCCATATTCAGTCGCAGAGGCTATTTTACTCCAGAGTTGGTACTTTTAGTTGTGCTGTTACATTTTTCTGATGACACTTGTGTACTGAAGTAGGATTCTGAATGCAGGACTTCTCCTTTGGTATTCTTATTTAAGTAGATGTAAGAATGAATCATGAAATAAATAGACCCCTGGGCATAGACACAGGCCTCATCCCGCCTACAGGGCCTCAGTTAGGGCTGTGTGTTGTTCTTGTTTTGTGTTTCTTTGTAGCCACTTTATACCTTTGCATCTCTGTGGTTATTTTTGCCTCTTTTCATGGTCGTTTTAAACCTCCTTTTGGTCATTCTGAGCTTCTTTGTGGTCGTTTTGTGAGTCTTTGTAGCCATTTTGCATCTCTTTAAAGTTTCTCTTCTCTTTGTGGTTGTTTTGCCCTTTTCTAATTCTTTTACCTCTATTTGTAATTGTTTTGAGCTTTGTAGTTGTTTTCCTTCTCTGTGCGTCTGTTTTGTTACTCTTTAGTTGTTTTGTTTCTCTTTGTGGTTGTTTTGAGTATCTATTATTGTTTTGCTTGTTTTTGTTGCTGTTCTTTTTAGTTGTTTTTATCACTCTTCTGGATCATTTTGCAAATCTTTTATGATATACCTACTTCTTACAGTGGCGTAGAGCCCCACGACCTCTTGACCTCTAGGCCAAGTAGGCCTGGTAGGCCTTTGAGGTAGATTAACATTTTTAAACATTCCCACAAATTGCACTTGAAACACTTGATGCCACCAGGGCAGCTGCTTGTCATTTGGGTGCCCTTAGCACTCTTACTTTATGGTGCAACGTTCACATTATTAACAGCTTCAAGTTCAGTAATGCTTAAAATATTTAGTTTATTTTATCAGTAACTCAGTTCCAAGAAAACCCACAGCATCACGTGCTGTACATGTCACACAGATTCACCTAAGATTAATACAGATTAATACAGAGATTAAGTAATGCATGATGATCTGAAGAGAGATGTATCAAATAGAAACACCTTCACATAAATTATATCATTTTATGACAAATTGTATGATTAATGTATTCTTATAGTTTGTGAAGAAAAACAGAAACAATGGGAGGTTATAACTTAAAGTGGTCTGTGCATCAGCTATTACACCACCATATTAGAACTTTTGTGGCTTATTCTCAAATAGACCTTAGATAACATTATGTACGTCTGAGTTAATTACACAGACTCGGAGTATAATTAGCCCATTAGGATTTCTCAACATTGCACAACATTATTAAACTCAGATCTAGCTTGACTGATGTGCACTGGGAGCTGTGATCCTGT
This sequence comes from Sandelia bainsii, assembly GCA_032362345.1. Taxonomy (NCBI): domain Eukaryota; kingdom Metazoa; phylum Chordata; class Actinopteri; order Anabantiformes; family Anabantidae; genus Sandelia; species Sandelia bainsii. The sequence goes on along the minus strand of JAUMHL010000012.1, from coordinate 14,731,151 downwards.
GTCCACTTTGCTCTTCTGTTCCTCTCTGCTGTCTGCAGAATTACTGCTCCTGTGTGCAAAACTACATTAGACCTTTTACGCATTTGAACTTTGTTAGTCGTGTAGGGCGAGTCAGCAACAGGCCGCTCCTGCTGCTTCAGTGTTTACTGACATTAAAAAGGAGAAACCGACTTTTCGCTGTGGATGGAGAGAGACTTGAGGGACTGATAACCTCGTTCTCTTTCCATCGATCTACCAGTCGGATCAATTTGGTGCCCCTGTCAAATCTTGGTGCTCTATACGCGCAGCGCGTGCCTTGTGTGAACATATCGCGGCTGGGCTGGATGCCACCTGGACACACGCACACGCACACGCACTTAACAGGACAGGTGATGGACATAGGTGTTGCAGAACAGGTGTGCACACCTCTACAATGCTGTCATATTGTTGTGCTGTGGGTGTGGGGTGAGTGCGTGCTCGTGTGTGCGCGTGTGAGAGAGACACCAGGCGGGGGCTCTGAGGGGCTGTTGAGAGCTCGAGCCTCCTCCCCTCTGATAGCGGCTATGCGCGGCGCGCCCCCGACAGCCCACTCGTGCTGCTGCCGTACTGTAATCATATGATAGGGAGTAGATCCCCTCTGCAGAATACCGACACACCGGACACAAGCGGAGGATCCGGGGCAGATGAGCCTAGCTGATGGTAGATTTGTAGCTGCTGGAGCAGTGCGTGGAGTCCGTCAAACTGTCGCCTGAAGTGTCTAACAGAGCCAAACTCCCCGCAAATAAGAACTTTTTCAAAGTCTGGAGAGACTCGGACAGCGGAGGGACAGTTTGGAAGCAGACAGGGCTCACATACGAAACGTTAAGCGAAAGACAGTCGAATTAAGCGGAGCTGAGATTTGAGTTTCATCAGGTCAGCGAGTCGAGGCCGGTGGAATCCCCTGGGGTCCTCGCATCGCTTTTCGGGACGTGTGTTTTTTTTATTCTTTATATGTTTGTTTTTTCCACTCAGTTCGGTAACTTTATTGTAGAATCAAAAGCCATGGTCGGGGAGACAGAGGTGAAGGAGAGACCCAAGTCCAACCCGGACTATCTCATGCAGCTGATGAACGACAGAAAGGTGATGAGCTCTCTGCCCAACTTCAGCGGCATCTTTACGCATCTGGAGCGACTGTTGGATGAAGGTAAACCAGCTTCTGTTTGAGGGTTTTTAGCCATTTTCATGCAAACTTAAATCACTTGAACACCACAGATGAAATGAGTCCACATTTCTTCGGCTACACACGTTGACTCTGAGTGTTTGTGATCAGAAAAGTGGACTGACTCACTTTGCTGAATAGTCATGAAGTGCAGGAATTCCTTACTGGTTCCTGGGAAACGCGACAGTCACATTATCCCCATGCAGCACTGAAAGATGCTAATGATAAGTGATTAAAAGCCCTGTGTTTTAGGGGATTTTCACTGAATTACTTCATAGAGATGTGGTTGTAAATTCACAACAAACCAGACTTAAAAGGTGCTATAAAACTAGACGTTTAGATATGATATAATTTGCCTTGAGTGACATTTGTAATTTGTTGAGAGCAGCAGATGAGCACTCTGTGTCACACACACACACACACACACACACAAACACAGTCAGTTGGTGATGGGAACAAACAGACAGTTGTTAGTCTTTCCCAGTGACCTAATGCGCAGGCTTATGTGAATGCTGTAGCCCATCCCTGAGCAGGAACAAGAGCATGTGTAAAATATTTGATTTGAGGCTGCTTACAGGGCTCAAAGACATGTGTCTGTACAACTGATCACTTACTTGTTGATATCTAACATTTTTGCAAGCAGCTTTGAAATAATAAGTTGCCAAAAGTTTGCTTTGCAAAGCGACATTATTTGTTATTTTTCCTCATTTTCTAACAAGCTGCCCAGGCCTGTTGTTGCTACTATTGTTGCACATCAGGATAACCAAGGTCCTGACTTTGTTCTGTGTGACAAGTCTCATGACGCAGCAAGGCTGCTCTCAGAACAGACAGACGACCTCCACAGGCTGACAAATAGGTCAAATTAACACCTCTAGTTGTGCTCACTTTGAAGACTGACAGCCGACTGTATTCATGCCTCACACATGATATCTTGACAGCCACGATCAGAATGAAAGGCACTGTACCGTGCCCATTTTCAGCCTGGCTGTATCTTCTGCCTGAGTTATGGGGACAAGGCACTCAGGCACAAGAGCTTTGTACCAAAAAATGTTTGGTGAGCCTAATAAGAAAGCCTGCCAGTCACACATATTGTCAAGGTGCATGTTTGTGGCATATTTAGAAACACTGAAGTCCGGTTCAGTCTATATATAAACCTATGACAAGTTGAAGTGCTAAGATAAGGCCTGCTGCTCCCCCCTGTTATCTTTCTCTCCTTTGACTCACTTGTTCTTCTTTCACTTCTCATTTTTGCGCCAGCAAGTTGTTCCTAGTTTAACTCAAGTGTGACCAAAGGTTTTCTTGTCTGTGTTGATTTCTTTCGTGTTTGTGTGTGTGTGTTTTTTTTAATAGTCATTTTTGGTCTGTAACAGGTCAGAATAGGTTATTAGAGGATCATCGTTGTCACTGTAGCTGTGGCTGTAATTATAGCCTCCTACTGTAGTTATTATGGTCAGACTTATCACTCTCAGAGCTGGTAGACATGCCTGTCAGCCTGCTTAGGTCAGATGATATTTGTGCCTCAAGGGAGTTATTCTGCCGTGTGTATGTGTGTGTGTGTGTTTGTGTGAGTTCAAACTGGGGGTCTGTGTGTATATGTTTGTGTGGTGCAGTAGTCAGTTATTATTGTGCTAGCGTGTCATTACAAAGGCATCAGTGGCTAGCATCGGTCATCCAGACAACCCTAAACAAACAGACAGGCAGACAAACACAGTCTCGTTTATGATGCTGCTTCTGCACCAAACCTAAGCCGAAAAATGGACCTTTTAAAATTAGTTAATTATGTTTGTTTTTAATGAAAATGTTAAGCAAATGTTAGTCATTACTCCTGATTAGTTTAATACAGTTTAGGATATTTCTCTGGTTTCTAGTGCTGCAACAATTAGTCGATTAATTATTTAATCAATCAACAGAAAATTCATCGTAATTGATAAATTATTTATCTTTTTTTAAGGCAGAAATACTCAGCAATGCCTGGTTGCAGCTTCTCCAGTGTGAGAATTTGATCACTAAACTGAACATTATTGGGTTTTGGACTATTAATCAGACTAACAAAACATTTTAATGCATCTTGAAAAATATTACGGGCACTCTCACAATTTTTTCAGAACGCAGAATGAAAAATATCTTTAAATTAATCAATAATGAGGCATAATTTGTAGCGCTATTGGTTTATTTTCAGTGTCATTTCTATGAGGTTATGAATAACAGCCCTGCAACAGAACCTCATAAACACTGACAGGTAGAGTAGGTCAACGTGACCCCTGCTAACATGTATGTTTTCCATTCACATTATTTACAGAGTGTGTATGGGTGTTAAAGAGTGTTGGGGACAGAAATGAAAAGAGAAAATCTTAGTAATAGTGGGGGCCTGATTGCAAAACATTCAGTGGTTAGATTCTACATTGTGGTGCAGAATGCTTGCGAGTGCCCTTCTGCCTGTCTGTCTCTCTGTCTGTCTGTCTGCTGTCACACTCAGAGCCTCCTGTAATTCTGGTGACAGTGAGTCATTGACCTAAGAAACGGACGCTCTGAAGAAATGTGAAACCTGCTGTCCCCCATAGGCATTTTGATGGGTGTCCTCTGTTAACTTTACTCAGTTTAACTCCCACTTTTTGTCTCTTTGTCTCCACCTGTATTCCAAGAAATCGGCAGGGTACGCAAGGACATGTACAACGACACACTGAACGGCGGCATGTTCAACGGGCGGGACATGGAGGAGCTTCCTGAAGCTATCGGCCCGGTGGCTCAGCTGCAGGAGAAACTCTATGTGCCTGTCAAAGAGTACCCCGACGTGAGTGGACAAATCCCTGACCTTTGACCTTTTTTGAAGAGCCGCTGTTTACTTTTCACTGTTGTCACTTTATCTCCTCCTCTTTACAGAAAGGCAGCCAGTAAAGTCAGCGTTCCTTTTAATCACAGGGACCTTTTGCTTTACATTTTGTCTAAACGCTGATTTCATTCTGAGATCATCTATGCTCACACCCCATGATGTAATCTAGACTTAAAATGGATCAATACTGGTTCATATCCAGTGTTCCCAATAAGATAAAAAAGGGTAATTTACACTAATGTTTAAGATTCAGATTCAACTTTGTTTAAAAAGGCAATATTCTGATGTAAATTCCCTCACTATGACACAATTTTCATCCTTATGTTTACACTATAAATATTTATAAGAGCTTAAAAGGTGGATTAACTTTTTACCCCAAATATAAGAACACAGCAGTGCAGAAAGTTTCCCATGCAGTATATGTCTACTGCCGCCAAATACAGTTATCCACTTCCAATATAAGCTGAACTGATACAAATTGAATGGCTCACATGATTTTCTTCATGCATCAGCTCACCAATCACAGAATACAATGACAGGCTGTCCTCACTCACATGACAGGAGACTAACAAGACACACACACACACACACAGGAGCACATTGCGAAACTGTTGAGATCAAGTTTAAATTTAGAGAGCAGCTCTGCTATCTGTGTTTGTGTTGGTGAGAGTGAAGGGTCATCCTAGAGCCCTGTGCGAATATGTTGCAATTCTTTACAGAAGTGAACGTTAAACTTTACTGGAGTTAAAAAGGAGGATGTGGCTGAACAAACGTCAAAGGAGAAGCAAAGAGACAGAGGGATAGTAGCAAACACACACACACAAACGCACACATACTCAGAGGGGCAGCTGTCTACTTAATCACTCAGTCGTAGTGACAGATAAGGTTAGCAGAACGACGCTGTCCTGTCATGCCACCAGAACCAGCCAGCACCCATATAATGAGCTATTTTTGTCTCTCTTAGTAACACAGACACATCACAGATGCACAAACCTCAAAGGCACAGTCACTCACAACACATGTAAATACACAGAGACATTACAAAAAGACAGTATGAGGTTGTGATGTAAAATGTGGGTTATCTTCCTTCAGGCCTGTGTTTTTTTTTTTAAGGAGTGTATATTGCTTTTTTTTGTGTAGTTCAACTTCGTAGGGAGGATCCTGGGCCCACGTGGACTGACAGCCAAACAGCTGGAGGCAGAGACCGGCTGCAAGATTATGGTGCGAGGAAAGGGCTCCATGCGAGACAAGAAGAAGGTACACACACATTAAGAATCACCCTCACAGGAACCTCCTGATTGTCTGGTCGAACCAGCTTTCATTTTTGCATCTTCACATTACATTTATTTAAAGGAGCAGTTTGACATTTTGGGAAATCCACTCATTAACTTTCTTAGAATTATATGCAGTTAGCTTAGCTTAGCATAAAGACTGGAACACCTAGCCTGGCTTTTCTTTTAAGCATCTCTAAAGCTCACTACCTAAAACATTAAAAACAGATTCTCCTCTGGTTGCTTGAATACTTCACAGTGACAGAGACGGGAGTGATGCTGACCATCTTAACTCTGCAAAAAAGTGACTATGCATATTTCATAAAATGTCTCTCTTCCTGTTTTTACTGTGCCTAACATCAAGGGAATCATTGGTTTCTATCTATCCATTTATCTATCTATCTTTCCCTCCCCCACAATGAGTTTTTGATTTTCTCTCCTGTCCTGGTGTTCAGTCCATCTGTCCTCCCTTCCTCTCCCCTGGTGTCTGCAGTTGGACGGAGTCAGCTCAAGCTTTCCAAACGGCAGGTGGAGCAAGTCCAGCATTCCTCCACCAGTTCCCCCTCCTCTCTCCAGAACATTCCCTACCCCACACGCCCTCACACAGAGAGAGAGAGAGACACACACACACACACACACACACACACAGAGACAGAGAGGAAGGAAAACACAGACACAGTGGGAAGCAACAGGGGGGGAAGAGAGAAAGATGTTGACTTTAAGTGTTCTTCAAAATGATACATCTCACTTGACAAAACATCCACAGAGGATACAATCTCCCAGCACACCACAAAGAGATAGAGGGATTCACGATTCAGCTTTAACTCGACCTACACCACCAGTTATGAATCTGTTCACATTTTCGCATATCTGATATTTCAGGCTATAAACTGTAAACAAAACTCTACAGACATGCAGAGATGTAGGAACTCACTGCGACACGCATAAAACATGCTATAACCTCACGCTGACCATTAAAAGTGTTTAAAGTTGTTCTTTAAATCCACACACTACAAGGCAGCTGTCGTAGTGAAATCGGAGACGTGACATTGTTCAAAAACGTGCATAAAGTTGCAAATTCTTGCACCTGTCAAAGTGTCGCACTTGTTTGTTCATGTTTAAAGTTAAGCAGTTTTGTATTGAGAAAAAAGCGCCAGCGAGAGGGAAACTTAATCCCTTCTCACTTTCTGACCTCTATACATCTGTGCATTTACGGTTTGAAGTGGGTGCGAATTGTCACACTTTACAGAAATGGTTCTGAAGAAGCCTACTGGTAGCTATAGTTTGTTTATGCTACAGATTAAACAAACAACATGTGTTAATTTGTGATCTTTAGAGATGCTGGATTTTGTAGCAGTTAAACAGAGCTAGACTAGCTATTTCCAGGCTTTATGCTAAGCTATGCTAACTGTCTTTTGGCTGCAGCTTCATTGATAATGCATAAGTGTTGTCAAACTTTTAGTGCAGTGGTGCTTTGAACTAAATGCATCAATTCTCCAACAATGACAAGATGCTGATGTTCAGCAAGTAGCATTTACCACTATTTTACCTTTGCTAGTTAGCATGCTAACATTTGCTAATTAGCAAGTACCAGCACTTATAAAAATGTATCCTCAGAGGAGCATGATTGAATTTCATGGTAGTTCATCCAAATGTTTTTGGTTTTAGTGTGGCTGAAGTAATGGAAAGACTCACTCAGTGACCAAGAGTCCCTAGAGTTAGTGTCACAAGTTCTGAAATTATTTGAAAAAAATTGTATTTAGAATTTTTAAATTCAGAAAAAAAGTTATTCAAAACAGACAACTTCAAGAGCAGTAGGGCGCACCTGTTTGTTATACGAGCTTATTTACTTATTACCAGAGAAGGAGGCCAGTAACAGTGTCAGTATTTTATATTTTTACATGATAATAACATCATAAATAATTATTCTATCATTATTGATGTCATTTTTATTGCATCAGCATCTGAATATTATCACCTGACATTTTATCGCTAGTTGTGATAAAGGTTTTGGAGAAAGGAAGATTAAAAAAAAGAACGCTGTGACATTTTGAAGAAGAGGTAAATGTTACGGGGACTCTGAGAGGACAGTACTTTCAATAAAATGCGACACTAAACTTGTGTAAGCACCTAAGAGCTACATGGTTGCTTCACGAGTTTGATAATGCCTCCAAAGCTGCATTAGACGGCCTTGAGTTTTGTGTGTGCGTAGTTTGAGACTGATCCAAAAACTAAGTGAAACAAGAAGAAAAGTGAAATTCTGTTCCCCCTCTGCAGGGACTGAGCTTGTGTGCTGCATTCAAACCGAGCTTTTAAAACGTTTTTGTGTTGCAGGAGGAGATGAACCGAGGGAAGCCCAACTGGGAGCACCTCAGCGAGGACCTGCATGTCCTGATCACAGTGGAAGACACACACAACCGGGCTAAGATCAAACTCCAGCGGGCCATCAACGAGGTCAAGAAACTTCTCGTGCCCGCTGTGAGTATCAGTCCCAAACCCCTCAGCGTCAAATATTATGGACTGAAGATGGAAAAACAGTGTGTGACTGGATGTGGGTTCACTGTGTTGGTATGCATGGAAGGGGGAAGGGGATTGTGAGTCCAAAAAGTGTGTGTCTTTGTGTCTTTTTTGTGTTGTGCGTGTGTGTCTCTGTGTGTCTGAGAGTGTATGTGTAAGGGGTTAGGGTAATTAGGGAACACGCATAAAGAGGTTTCCATGGTAACGCCGGGTTGTTTGAAAGGCTGAGGGAATGAATGGAGAGTCTGTTCACTCGTTCTCCCCACTCCATCACTCCTTTCACTCGTTCACAACTCACTTCATTCCCAACTACTGGCTACAGTATTCCTTTTTCTCCCTGTTGTCCACACAAGAGGACATTTTGATTGCACTCCTCAACATTTCTCACATTCTCCAGCCCACCTACTTCCCCCTACAGACACACAATCGTACATAAAAACAAGACGACAAATAAGAAGTGTTCTAGAACATTGCACAGACACAGGTATCTGAGACACAGGGACACACACTCTCTAAATTATTCTGTTTGACGTACAAATCACAAGACTCCTTCCTTTTTTTCCTCAGCATTATTTGCAACAACAGAAACAGACTGAAAGGACCAGCAGGGGGATTTCTATTGCAGCAATCAGCCGCCACGTCCCGCTTCAGTCACAGCGTGGTATTAGCCAACGCTAAATGTTAAAGGATGTATATAGGCAATCAAGAGCTGAACACCTGTTAATCTGTGTTTGTGCATGTGTTTGTGTGGCAGGCAAAGTTAATGGTATGTGTTAGTTTAACCCAGCTGACCTTGCTTCCCGACTGTAAATCAGTCAAGCTTTTCACCAAGCTGTAACTGGAGCTAAGAAGCTAGCGTGTTTGATACTGAGTATATCCTGTGTGGTGGAGTGGCTGTCTGATCGGCTCTATTACAGGCAATGTAAAAAAAGAAGTCTGTAACAGTAACATTCTCGGACTCACAGACGTTAATTCATGTGCTTCTCAAGTGGCTGTGTTACAGTATAACACTGTGCGCTGATTGTGCTGCTGTCCTTACATGTGTTGGTGTAGGCTGAGGGGGAGGACAACCTGAAGAAAATGCAGCTGATGGAGCTTGCCATCCTCAATGGGACCTACAGAGATGCCAATGTCAAGACGCGTAAGGATGACATCATAGTTAACATGTGGAGGAGGGTTTGTGGGTGACAGAGGAGGGGTCTCGGTACAGGAGTCCACTGTATATATGAACAATGCCTCTGTTTCTCCTTTTAAATAGACTGTTTGTCCTCTCTTCTTCTTCCCTGTCTATTGTATGTGTGTCCGCGCCTTGTCTGCGCTCGCATGTGGGTGTGCACATACTTGCATTATTGCATGTTTGTGTGTCTCACAGCCACTGCCGCCTTCCAGCTAGCGACCCCTCAGGCCCCTCGGATCATCACAGGCCCAACGCCCGTCCTGCCTCCTACGCTGCGCAATCCTGCTCCCGTCACCACGCCAACCATCATGCCTCTGATCCGTCAGATCCAGAGCTCCACCCTTGTGCCGGGAGCCAACCCGCACCCGGCGTTGGTGCAGCAAGGGCCCGAATCTGGAATAATCTACACGCCATATGAGTACCCCTACACACTCACGCCCTCCATATTGGAATACCCAATTGACTCAACTGGAGTATTAGGTATATAAATGTAAAAGTTCATCACTGTCATATGTGGTCAATGGATGTATTATGAGAACTGGATACTGGACTCCAATGAAGGTTGCTCACCAAGTGGATACACCAAAAAACTGTTCTTGTATCTCCCCTCTATTCCCATGGTAAAAATTGGCCATATCCAGCTCTTGTAATACATCCCTGACATACACAGATACATGCTGAAGCTCATTGCTGGGCTAACAGTCCCTTCTTCCTGTGTTTTCGCAGGTATGGCTTTCCCAACCAAAGGCTAAGCGATAGCAACCCTTCCTAGCACACAAACGGACTGGCTTGCAAAGACCCCCACCCCTACATACTTGTCCCACAGAGCAAAACACACAAAAGTTTGCTCACACTTTAGGATGACAAATTTCTCGACAGTCATTCTGAAGTCAAATGTCCATTCCTGTTAATTTCCCCCTTGTATTAGCAGACTAGTGATGTGGTGTGACAGCTATTTACCTTTTTTTAATAATCCAGCTTCCGCTTGTAATTTTAACACATTTTAGTGAACCTGTAGATGTTTTAGCGCTGCTGTTTCTGATTTAATATATGTTAAAGCTTATTTGATCACAGTGCTATAGAGTGACTTTGCTTACAGCTGATGTTGAATCTACTAGTGAAGCTTAGTGAGAAACTAGTGGTTTGGATTAATATTTTCTTTAGAGAACAGAAGACCACAAAACAACAAAAAAAATTCTGTCTCTTAGAAGCGAGATGTTTTTACTTATTTTCACCCTCAGCCTTGAACACTTAGTAAATTCCTGGTCTCATTGATGTTGGTGCCATGGGTGGACTGTTTGATGTCTTTCTGATGAGTAACCTTCTGTGTTCTGTTTTGGCGATGTCAATGGCTGTTAGCAGGTGCCATGACCACTAAGGTACGACGCCACGACAAGAGAATCCATCCTTACCAAAGGGTAGTGACCACAGACAGAGGTTAGTTAGCTCACCAGCCACTTTATGTGTATGTGTGTGTGTGTGTTAGTGTGCGTGCATGCAGACCAATGGACCAATTTCAGTTTATGTGTGTCTGTAATACAGCATGACTAAAAATAAGAGATCACTGTATCAGACGTAAAGGTCAAACGCTGAAGGACCTTCGGTCTAAAATGTGAAACAGTATTTGTTGCAGTGGAAGTGAAATAAGTGAGCGGATTGGGAGGAACCATGTTAGGGGTGACAGCTGCAGCGGTTATCTTTGCTCACCTGTTAGATAAACTGGACGGCGTGCAGGCCAGCACCCTCTTAATTAGAATGGATCTCTCCATTCGTGTGAATCAGTCCTTGTGACTCTGCATTTGGCGTCCTCTCTCAGAAACTTTTTTTGTTGTTGTTTATGTCTTCATTACTACTTTTGACCCTGCGTATACTGTGGGAAGTTTTATTTATACCCAATTTCATTCCATCAGATTTGCATCAAATGTATTTTTTATTATTAATTGAATCCTGTGTTGTGCCCAATGACACTTAAAGTAACAGTGATTGTCTTTTTCTGAAGGTCATTCAGTTCAATATGATCTTTAGTTTTTACTACTAAAACACAGCGTGTGATAACTACTGAAGTCTGTGTTACAAGCTCTTTTGTATGAAATACTGTTGTTTGTGGTCTTATCAGTTGCCCACTGGACTTTATCATTGGGGCTGTTTACATCTTTCATATATTTCCTAGCCAGATTGGTGCTGTTACCATGTATTTAGCTGCAAAATAAATTTGTATATAGGGATTTTAAGGATTTAAGTGCTTATATGAAGCTTATGGAACGAGATCGATCGGAAATACTTGTAGTATTTTTTTTTTTAGTTTGTAAATTTTTATTTTTGATTTTTATGGTATGCTTTTTATAGATGAAGTGTCTCCATGTAAACTTCAAACTTTATTCAAAGTGTGTAGCTACTACTGTTTTAGTCACCACGAAGGTGGCAATGAAGGCAGTGATTTGCTCTGTGTATTTAAGATGAGGTGACCTTTTCGATTCACAGGCCTCGTGACTGTTTTATGCAATAGAAATGGACTAGCTAGCTACAATATATTTGTGTGTGTGAGCATTGGTGCTCTTGTTGTATACAATGAACAAAAAAAACACTAAAAGGCAATAAAGATGACTATTGAAAAAAGTCTCTAAAGAAAACCAAAGCCTCTAAATTCTTGTAGTTAGTCTGTCTATTGTTAAATTGTTTCTTAAGTCCCTCTAAAATCACCATCTCTTAACCTCTCATGCTGTCTCTTAAATTGTCTCTTTGCTTACTCTAGTCATTAGGTGCTCTTCTAATACTTCATAGCAAATAGATCAAACCATAATCAATAATCAGTTAATCACCAAGATCTTCTGCCTGCTGCTAAACAATAGCTCTACTTGTCAGTGAGCGAAAGCATTTCTGAGGCCAAGACACTTTTCTTTGGAAATAAAGGTCACTCTCTCACCCACATGAAACCATGCTGTCTCCCTCTCTGTTCATGGTTTCACTGTCTGTCTGTGCTAGACATAGCCCAGCTAGCATGAGTAGTGTCACTATAGCAGCAGTCACACGGCAGGAGGGGTAACTCCTAAAACGTAACCCTGCACACATCTTCATGAGCACATGCGAGCATCACTAACCAGCCGTTCCTTAGGCCCTATGTCAACACCCAGTGGTTGATGTAAGTCCTTGTGAATGGTTATACAGGGCTCATGAAGGTGTTTTGCAGCCCTGATGTAATGTCCCTCATGCTGTGTGACTGCAGTAGATCTGCCTTGTTGTCATCCTGACGCCACTAGCTGACACTAATCTCTCTTCTATCTTTTTTTCTTTTTATGTCTCCTTTTATGTGCCCTTTTTGTTTCCTTTCCACGTCCGTCCGTCTCTGTCTGTCTAACTCTAGCTGCCACGGCAACTAACCCATGACCCCTTGACCTTCTGACCTTTCCGCCCACTGATGACCCACCCATCTCTGCCTGCTGGCGCGCTCATTGGCCCACGGCCCTGCCTCTCCCCCAGCTCAGCCAACCAGAGACCAGCACTTTGGGAACAACCCTTCTGTCTAACCAACCAACCAGACGACAGCGATCATGGGAATAAACCTCAGGACTCCCGCCCGTCACCAAGTCCTAACCTAAACTTTACCAAACGTGCCTTTCTTCCAAAACTCCAAAGCCAGTCTGAGAATGTTTATAACAGTCTGTAACAGTTGCTGCCATGTATCTACTGGCAATTGCTACGACTTGTTATTAGACTTTACTGGCAAAGGGCTCCCAAACCAATCCCTAGCTGGGCCAGACTGTCTCCCTGACCTGACCTGCCCTGCCCTCAGTCTATGTGATGCAATAATAATGGCTCTATTAATAACATACTCATAATAATGGTAATTCTACTTATCCAGCATAGCAATCCTTATCCAGCAAAAAACACTAAAATGAAAGAGATATGTTGATATTTTGAAGTATTTTTCCTCAGTGAGCACCTCTTATTAGTCTTCATTAATTTTTAATTTTAATACAATATAATATGGTGTTAAAATTAAATTAAAATTGTTGTACGTTATTGTTTTCCTTCAAAATGAGGCACCAATGTGTGATTCCAATGTGTTCAAAACGTCACTTGCTTTTTTAAAGATTGCACTATTTTGTGCTGCTTTTACCTTTTCAAAGGTAGCGTAATGTCTGTTTCTCCTTTTCACATTTGAACAATGGTTACAAAAAAAATTGTGTTCGGTTAAGTAAAATGCCAGTGCAGAAAGCAACAGGTGCTCAGTGAGGAAAAATAACAAACTGGAATCCAAAATGTCAAAGTGTTTCTTCAAATGTAAAGAATCGTGATACTAAATCAACATATACAGTACAAAGGTCTGTACAGTACATATAGAACATGTACAGAGGGAAGGTTGTACTTCTTTTGTCTAAATCTTGTGGACTTGCACAACAATGCCTTTGCCTTTCTCACTACAGTATTGTATGAGCTTGAACAACAGTGCCTTTATTTATTGAAAGAGAATGAACAATGTTACACCTAAATCTTTTACTACTACATCGCCCAGCATGAAGTTATATCATAATTTACATCCGTAACTCTTCTCAGTTTAGATTTTAGTGCCAAAAAAGTGTCTCGTTTGAATTGGAAGTGCAATGCAGTATTGAAGCTCCAGCTACAAAGTCTGAAATGTTTATGTGAGGTTTAGATACCGCATCAGAACAGTGTTATATATTATATTTTTTCTTTATTTTTGTTTGGTTCCTTGTTTTGTTGGAGATGAAGTCGTCCATACATATATTTTTGCATGTGTGTCCACTTTTCTCGGAGTGTGTGGTACAGTTTTACATATACACACAAGCCAACTGATGCCTTGACATAAAAAAAAAATATATCATGCAGCCGTAACATCTGTAACAAATTTATAATGTATTTTTTTATTCTATTTTGTACATGAAAAATAACATTAAATGACCTTTTCAGATAAGAGCATTATGCCTTATTATGGAGAATAATTTGATAAATATCACTATCCTTCATGTGTCATTAGTAATCATTCTCAATATCCTGATTAACTGGAGTCTCTGATGTTCTCTGTATTAACTTGAGCCTTTGAGATCTGCATTGCTTGCCTTCTGTGCCTTTTGTATACTATGAGTGTGACAATTAACAGTGTAGTACAACATTAATCTACTCTTCAGTGCCAAGTGTAGGTTACTAACTGTTACCACTGTGATTATTAACCACTTTAATGGTATATGTCTCTGCTTTGGATTCCTTTTTAAAAAATACGTGTCTAAAAAAAATGAAAGATATGTGTTGAACAATGAACGTTTAACTTTTAAAGTATTCTGAGCAGGAATAACTCTTTGTACACTATTAAACTCATAGTTGTAAAACTAACAAACTTTGTTGCTTTTTCTCTGTAGCACTTAATTATGCAAATCAGCTGCCTTTCTGCATACTAATAACCAAACACTCCTTAGATATAGGCGAGGGAAGGGGGAAATTCAGCAGAGACTTAAAGACAAAATGCAGGGAAAAGGCCACAACGTGTTTTTTCCCACTTCTCCTTTTGTGTGTTCTTTCTCTTGTTCTCCATCTTCCCCCTGCTATTTAAGTGGACATTACACACATTGATGTGTGTAATAAGAGAGAAGAAAACACACCCAGCTCACCATGGTTTCTCAAAGGCATGCAGAAAAAAATGGGGAGTTTCAGGTTTGGAGGACTGGGGAATTGAAGGGAAATTGATTGTGCAAGCTCGCCCTCAAACATCTGCAGAGTAAATATTACACAGGATCACAGTCTGTCCCTGAAGTCTCTGAAAACCTCCTCTTATTGACCTACATGTCATTGTAGCTACATTTGTTTTAATTAGACTCATTTTCCCATCTTTCTAAGGGTGCACTTGTAAAAACTTTAAACATAATTAAGGATATTTTATACATATATAGAGGTAATTTGAGCCTTTGACAATTTAAGTCTCTTCAAACACGTTTAAAGTTTCGCACACACAAAAAAAAAAGAGAATTACATGGGGTTTTGAATACAGCAGTGGGTGGCTCATTCGTCCTCTCCCTGCCCTTCCTGCTTTCATTGTGGAGTTGAGGGGTGATATTGAACTTCAGGCTTGGAGTTGAGCCTGCTCTGCGGCCGCAGCCCCAACCCCCTGATCACAGAGAGAGAAAGGACATAATGTGACCGCCGCTCTGTACAGGAAGAAGCCGAGTGGAAGGACTGGGTGGAGATAGCAAGAGACAGAAAATAAAAGAGACAGAGAGAATGTGTGGATACAGATGGGTGGGGGTGTATGTATGTGTGTTTGTTTGTATGGGTGTGTACACTTGTCTCAGTTTTTCCTGTTTTCAGTCAAGTTCTGTGCTGTTTTTCTGTTTCTTGTTCTACTGTGGTATGAAACACTTTTTTTGAAGCATCTGTAATGTATTCTGCAGTCAGCTCTCGCCATTGCCAACAGTAGGACCCAGAGCTCTCAGTGCTTCCAATCAAAGTGTTTTTGTGTGCATGGGGGTGTGTGGGAGAAAAAGAGAGGAAGCAGGAGGAAAAGACAGGTTGATTTACATTGCTGTGTATGCACGGCATTCTCCACAGAATGAACAGCTCCAGATTTCCTGTGCCTGGTAAATATTTGATGACCGAGCTGCAGCGGAATGATTTTAGCCGAATAACAGTGGAGTCCTATAAGCTGCAGGGAAACGGCTCAAAAGTTGTATCTCAAGCCCCTCTCTCCCTTGTCCTCTTCCCATGTAAATAAGGCCAACTCCCCCTAACTCCACACACCCCTCTGAGGCAGTTTAAAGACCCAACACTGTCTCCTTGTCTCCTTGACAACCAGCATACACTGGGGTCCTGTCGTGGCCTCTCTGTCTTTTGTGTTTGGGAGCTCAGAGAGACAGAAAGAAAGAGAGAGGGAGAGAGAGAGAGAGAGAGAGGAGGGGAAGGAGAGGATGAAAACAAGAGTTGCTGCAAAAGATAACAACGATGACATCACAGCTATTTTATCCCACAACTGAAAATTTGGTTCGTAGCACAACGGTGGTGATGGTGATGATGATGATGATGATGATGATGATGATGATGATTAGCCGGAGGCACAAAATGGGTGGCATCTCTGCCTGAGTGAGAGAGAAAGAGAGAGAGAGAGAGAGAGGGTGAGAGAGGCCCACGGCTGAATGGGGCATTGTGGGAAAGACAGTGGGCACACTGGGCAGTAACACAGAGAACACTAACTCACAGATCATGCCAGATAGTCTGAAAACACCCACACTGGGCAACAATGGCAAACTTCATTGCTCCACTTGGCCCCTTCTGAATACACACATACAATGGCAGAATCCAAATAAGATGCTCTGTTATTTGTGAAATTCAACACACTAAATTCCTTCAGTGGCTCTGTCCCTTTGACCGGCAGCAGATGGCCGGGGCTGAGCTGAGCTGGTGAATGTGCGCGTACGTGTGCATGTGTGTGGTCTTGTCCCCCCCTGTTGCATCATGGGTACCCAGCATGCATGAAGAGTGGGGAATCATGCGTCTCAAGGCCTTACAGGTGTCACATGGAAGTAATTTAAACCAGCTCTACGTCTCTGCTTCAAGTAATGCAAACGGAATCGTGCAAATCCAGCTTGTATCTGTTGTGAATAAATCTAATTAAAATCAATTAAATCAGGCCTAATTAGAACGAGGAGCACCAGAATCAACAGGTTTGACGCTTCTATTAGTGGTGTGCTGTCAGTGTCAGCTCTCTGCTGCCTCCCTGTGTATCATGTGAGGAACTCCACCATTTATCACAATGATTAACAATGAATTGCAACAGGCGACCAGTTGGAAGCAGTGACAGCGGTGAAGAGAAAACAATCATCAACAGAAGATGACAAAAAAGCAAACATTTGCTTGTAGCACCTTCTTAAATGTTAGTATTTTCTGTTTCTCTCTTTTGAGCCAGGCAGTTTGTTAGACACACACAGCTAAAACTAATGCAGACTAATACTTTCTATCTATAAGAAGGTGATAGTATCGAGTTTTTTATTTAAACCTAGAGTTGTTGTCTCAGCTGTATGATCATTATGGAGGCTGTATAGTTTGTGGTAATGTTGAACTGTATTGCTTTAAATTGACTTTATTGCTTCATACTGGTTTACCTTTCATTTTGTCCACCTATCCATATAATGCAGTATAGTTTAACATCACCTGCGTAATAAACTGCTTCTTCAGTTGTTGAGAGAGATACAAGTCCTCAGTGGTAACCGCTAAGTCAACCTGGTGTCCCCTTGAAGACACCACCTTGGATCAAATGGCATGAAAACTGTGATGGTATTGTCAGGCAAAAGTTTGTTTTACAATCACAATCACATGTATATAAACTTTACTAACTGATAAAATAATAATAATTAATTATTCTGGCATCTACAAAGCCAACAACAGTGTAAATTAATGAAGACCATTCCACGTTTTAATTTATGAATTCATGAGTTAATTATCTTTGAGTATTTCTTTATGTTTTTAATGATTATGTACCTCTAGACATAGACCATTGTATATGCACTACTGGCAGTTTGTTGAATGAATCAGAAGTCTTTGACACCTCTCCACTTTACCATAGATTTAATGGAAGGTCAAAAGTACAATTTATATAATTTTTATAATCTTAATTTACTGGTGGAAAGTTCTCAAACCAAAACCATAGAAAGCAAGCTGAAATTCTGTGACGTCGCCCTTTCAGTGCATTTTCTCATAGCATTTATCTTAGGTAGGCTTCGCTGTTGTAAATAAGTATTTTTTATTATAAGTATTTTACATTGTCATACTGATATTTTTATTAAGCAAACTTCTACCACAGTATTTATGCAAAATGTTTCATCAGTACAATAAAATTATTGACCAAAAATCAATATGTTTGATTTAGACCATGTGTAAAGTCTACAGACAGTTTGTAAAAGTTCTGGCTGCTTCACGACGTTTGTCCTTGAGTTTATCAAACTGATCCCAGATCTGTGGAGGTGTCGTAAAATAACTTACTGTCCACATAAAAACGGATCTGTTACTTTATTGTTTACTAAAGCATTTTACTTTCTGAAAATAATGAGATCAAATCGATGTTTACGGAACTGTTGTTGTTTTTTTTCTCTACATTTAATGATGTAACGACAGTTTGACGTCGGTTTCACTTTACGGCAGAGCGTGTTGCTGGAGGTCAGGAGGAGCATGATGAAAAGAGAGGCTCGGTAATCTGAACCGAAAAAACGGAGTTTTTACTTGGAAAACTTCACTTAGGATACAACACACGCATTGTCAAGACAGCGTCTTTTTGGTGGTGATAACTCAAGCAGCTCGTCGTCGACCTGCTTTCTTGAATTTTAGTGTTTGGATAAAGCTAGCGCTTGCTAACGTTAGCCAGCTTTGCTCGGCTGGCATCTTCCCCTGGCTCCAGCTTTCTCCAGGTGACCCTTAGGAACTTTTTAAACCATGGACAACAACTCTCAAGGATCGGGGGCGATCAGAGGAGGACTCGGGGGTCTCTTTGGAGGTGGGGCACCTGAATACTCCAACACAGAGCTCGCCGGTGTCCCATGTAAGTGTGTTGCAATCCTGACTATCTGCTGTTACATTGCTACAGTTAGCTTAAATGCTACCAGCAACAGCTGTACTATTAGCCAGCTTTGTTGTCTCTGAATATCTGGACGATTATACCTTTCTGAACATATAACTAAAGCTCTCTGAAAGAAGTTAACCAAAACTTTTATTATAATGCCATTTCAGTGACTGGAATGAGTCCTCTATCCCCTTACCTCAATGTCGACCCTCGGTATCTGGTTCAGGTAAGCTAAATATAAAGTAAAGTTATGTGTGTACTAAATGAATGTGTTTCGTGTATTTTGTAACTAAAACAATTGTTGTTGCCGTGTTTAAGGACACAGATGAATTCATTCTACCCACGGGCGCTAATAAGACAAGAGGAAGGTTTGAACTGGCTTTCTTCACTATTGGAGGCTCCTGCATGACTGGTAAGAGATAATTAACAACGGTCACCTTCACAAACAGAATAGTTGAGTGTTACTTGATAATTACAATAAAAATAGTTATTTTTAAACCAAAACTAATGTAATGAAATAAACATTTTTTATACTAGCTTCTCACAAAGATTTGCCACTTTTTGTCATACATGAGGGAAGACTTTTGGATTTTGGACTGTTAGTCAGATAAAACAACACATTTTAAGATGCCATATTAGGTTAAGAGGTATAATATAAAGGACATCTTTTACTATTTGATTTTATAAATTAATTAATTGGATATGATTTTAATTTGATTAAATGGAAACATATTTGCAGATTATTCAGTAAAGAAAATCATTGTCAGTTTAAGCCCAACATACATTGAATATATATGTTGGGGGGGTAGGGGCAAAGTGTATCTGTAGATGTGAGAGGAGTGGTATTTGTACAGGCAAGTCTTATTTTCTGATGGAACGGCCGCACTGAAAGTAGAGGAGCGAAACAAAGTATCGATCCCATCATGCCAGTATCGATTTCATACCAATAACAACATTGGTATCAATACTGTCAATAGTTGGATCAATCCACCCACCCCTGTGGTGGAGCTAATTTTAACTATACTGTATGTATACCATAGTTCAGCTGAGATGGTTAATGAGGTTCAGTTTGACTTCACCATATGTGTTACTTAGCCTTTCTGTCTCTTTGTTTTGGCTTCAGGAGCAACACTTGGAGCTTTAAATGGTCTCAGAATGGGCCTGAAGGAGACCAGAGATATGGCGTGGTCCAGACCTCGTAATGTACAGTGAGTGTAGCAAAAAAAAGTGCAGTTTACTAGTAGTTTTACATTTGGATAACTTGACCAGTTGCCTAAATGTGTGCAACCTGTCTCTTATAGGATTCTGAATATGGTGACCAGACAAGGTGCTTCATGGGCGAACTCTCTGGGCTCTGTTGGTAAGTCAGAAAACATAAGTGTAGACTAATACTGGTAATAAGTCTATCACTGTCAAAAAGTTTACTGTAATATGTAAAATGGGATTACAAACTATAAAGTATAATTCTGTCTGCTTTTATGAATTTTGTCTTTGATGTTGGGTATGTTAAGATATTAAGTACTAACGGAAGATTGTAAACGTTTTTATTGTTTCATTTTGTCATTGCAGCCTTGTTGTATAGTGCTTTCGGTGTGGTGATTGAGAAGGCCAGAGGAGCAGAAGATGACATCAACACAGTGGCTGCTGGGACGTTAACTGGAATGCTCTTTAAATCAGGAGGTAGATGTTTCTCTGCTTGTATATCTGCCATTAATCTATGCTGTGTCTGTTTTTGATTTGAGCCTCTGTTAGAATGTGTGTTTTACTGGGACAAGAAGATAGAAGAACATTTTAGAAGCTGAAAAATTATATCAACAATTTTATTACAATACAATACTATTGATTTATTGACTCTTTGATTAACAAGTTCATTATTTGTGCATTGAGTCAACATAGGGAAGTGCGAGAGGGACATGATTTTCATTATTTGCTAAGTAATTTTGAATGCTGTGATAAATATTGAAACATGCTAATCATGTTGTGGAAATTGTTGCAGTACTAATTTTACCATTTTGTCCCCTACTTTTCCTGAGGGATTAAGGTGTTTTACAGACACGTTTTGACATGAAGTGAAGAGTAATAAGGGCAAGGATGAGAAAGCACCTAAATGTCTAGCAAAGGGAATTTATGTTGTATTGACAGTTTAACCGTTGCTGAGTCAGTGTTGAGCCCCACCTAGCTTAGGTTGAATTAAAATATTTGTTGTTTGTCAGACGTGTTTATACTGCTGGGTTAATGGTTGGTGTATATTTATGTTTATTGTATGTTCATCCCCGGCTTTATTTAATTCTGTTATTTCTGTGTTTTCCCAGGTGGATTAAAGGGTGTAGCCCGTGGAGGTCTGGTTGGTTTAGCCTTGTCTGGTGCCTACGCTCTCTACAACAACTGGGACCACCTCACCGGCTCCTCGTCATCATCCTCCAGGCTATACTAACCATTCTCGCACACATCTGCTTCAACATTAGGGCCAAATATATCTGCAAGACACAGCGTTTAATCACAGCACTAAGAGGCTCTGGTCAAATGCAGTGTGCTTTCCATGGAAGTGTGAGGTGGCCCCAGTTTGCTGGTTTGCCCCCATAAGCCACTTTGTTTTCCAGGAGCATTCTGGGAATTAAAATAAGTTGTGAAAATGCAGACTATATTCCACTGGAAGAATCCAGATGTAGACCGTCCGGTAACACCCCTCTCATCATTTGTCTTTATCCTCCGAGGTATTCCTGTCACTGATCTGATCAGTAGTGAGAACCCCTGGTGAGGATGTTACAGAGGTGTGACAGTCATAATATCATTGTTTAAGAGAGACTTATTAGTTTTTCATGCTTGTTTTGAAATCAAGAAACCCCTGATTTGGGTTCAACGAGTCAATTTGTAAAATAACTTGTGACATTTGGTGTGTTTGTACGGTTCACCAGATGAATGGCAGTGGATTCATGTTCTAAATTTTGGACTGAAAGACTCTTCTGTTGTAGAAGAGCAAAGAATTTTTCAACTCATGTAAACGGAACAAATGTTCCACTGACCCTACGGTCAGTTCTACTCTTGTATTTATTAAAGCGTATCTTCAGTCGGTCTTGTTTTACTGTGCAAGAAGGAATCACAGTAAAGCTGTACTAGAAATGTGTATTGTTTCTGCATCTCCATCAA
Source organism: Sandelia bainsii (assembly GCA_032362345.1). Classification (NCBI taxonomy): domain Eukaryota; kingdom Metazoa; phylum Chordata; class Actinopteri; order Anabantiformes; family Anabantidae; genus Sandelia; species Sandelia bainsii. Next base: position 14,709,476 of record JAUMHL010000012.1, on the reverse strand, counting down.
TTCCACTGTGTTAAACCATAATAAAAAATGGAAAATGTTCACAAAACATTTGCTTTTAACAAACTTTATTGCGCAAAATAGACTGAATATAAAAGGTTATGAGCTGTGTATGTTATGCAGTGCTCTCTGCTGTTTGAAATTAGAGCAGTGCATAGTGTATGCTGTAAAGTGTGGTGCCTTGTAAAACAATTATTGCACATTCAGAACATGTATTTACATCTTGAAGTGGTTGTGATACTTGTAAAAAGAACAGTTTGGAGTCTGTAGATGTCCAACGTAAAACAGCATAGCTTATGTTTGTCTGCACTGGGGCATGCGCCCTGCTTAGTGCAGGAAGAAGTCTCTGATTCGTGTTGCCTCGATCCAGGGAATGTAGGCAGCGGTGCGGGTGAAAACACTGGGTTTGTTCTCCACAGTGCAGCCGATGGGGCCGAAGCTCACTACGCCGTGCACCTCCCAGCGGTCCCAGCCCAGCTGGCACAGCAGAGGACCACCCGAGTCACCCTGGAGGAGGAAGAACGAGAGAGATGTGTGTTTAGTAGGTGGAACGTTTCTATGACTGATGTGATTTTATCCAAGTTGGTAAATTTCAGTCAAACCTGGCATGCAGCAGGTGGGTCCTCTGTGTCTCTGAACCCAGCACAGATCATGGAGTCTCGAACACGGTCGCCCCAGAATTTCTTCTGCCGACAGGTCTTAAAGTCAATGATAGGTAGGCGGGCTTGATTCAGGGCTTCTGCCAGAGACACGTTTTCTTTTCCACCTGAAATGTGTTTCACAGGATGTCAACAATTGAAGTATATTTTGGTTCCAGCTTGTCTCGGCTCTCTACCCAGACTACTGGTACAGCAGTGTTGGTCCTCCACTTTGGTTCAGACCAATAACACATCAAATTCTATAGGAGTTAATGGTTCCCAGACACTGAATTCAAATAATTTTGGTGATTCATTTACTCTCCTGTCATCTCTATGAGGTTTAACTTTGTGGTTTTCAGGGGAACATGAAGAAGAACTGAACTGAAGAACTATTACATAGATTGACACAGATGAGTCCTAACGACTTTTGTGAATGTCGTTATATTGCCATCATTGGGTCCAAATTTTACTTTGTTGCCTACTGTAGTTAATGACTAAATGACTGCAAAACGAACTTTCCTCCTGACCTTTCAATTAGTGCCATTATAAGTTGTTATTAACTATCAGCAAAAGGGAAGCGGAGAGTGGCCATGAGAGTATTAAACTTATAGGACGGTGAAAATCTAACGTTAACCACCGTTGAATGCCTGATTTTCAAATTTCAACACATTTGAATTGATAGCAGTTAATTGTTTTAATTATTTTGTTTGATATTCACAGAAGGTCATTTCGGGTGTTCAAGTTGAATTTTTAGCTAACCTGAGTAATCTAATTTATTTTTTTTGATTGAACCAACTGAATTTGACAAAATGTAATTACAGCTTGAAAAGAGCTGGCAGTTTCATAGAGGAGATCACCTGTGTGAAATAAGGTCATACAGTTGGTTTTCAGATTAAAATATGTTAGTGCCATTAAGTCAGTAGTATTTAAATGTCAAAATAATTAGGTATTTAGTTGATTAATAGATTTGAATGAATATGGGTGTTTTTTGTCCTATAATTTAGCTTAGATGTTTGGCAGTAGTGTATCAGTGGACTTCTTCCTCCAGAGATTTCCCCCTCTTTGCTTATTTGAATCCTGTTCTACTCACCCCGTGTGTCTCCCCAGCCTGTCACCCAGCAGTAGTGTCCTGGTTTGAGGCTGGTCTGCTTGCGTGGCAGGCAGGCGTAGCGAATGAAGTTTGAAGGGAGGATGTCTGTGGCAGCCTTCACCAGTGCAATGTCGTAGTCCAGCTCACTGTGAGCGGGGTAACGGAAGTTTTCATGCCGGTAGATTCTCTTCACTGGAAAAATCCTCTCTGCTGTCTCTGAACGCTTCAGCTGGTGCTTCCCCAGAACAATCCTCCAGCTCCCAGCATCCTCAGCTTTACCCCTGAGAGACCCATAGAAATGCCAAGTAAAATAAGGCCTTTGTGGTTCTCATTGTGTAACTTTGTGTTTCTGCTTTTATGGATCAGTTTCTTACTTTTGGAAGCAGTGAGCAGCAGTAAGGACCCAGTTCTTGTGGATGAGAGTTCCTCCACAGACATGAATGTAATGTTTACTTCCCCTGGGACGAACCTGTGAGACATAACCAGAAAGTTACCTCAGTAATGAGGAAGTGCTCAGACAAGGTAAAATCAACCTTAACCCATTCACATTACACCACAAACATTTTAAACATACACTGTGTGAGACAGAGGAGAACATCAAGTACAGTGTTCTTAGGTATTTTAGGTGTTGTTGCTATGACTAAGGGAATTACCACTGCAATATAACATAAGACAAAGCCAAATAAAAGTGATTGTATTACTTGTATTATTAGATAATTCTACAACAAACTAATTTACACCAATTTAATGATGAACCACAAACGATCCACCAAGAACTTGGAAGCCCTGGATAATACTTTCCAGTAATTGCATGTTGTTGATACACATCAGTGGAAAGAAAATATAGTACAGAAATGCCAATGTACAGTATATGTTTGAGGCAATTTAGAAACAATTTAGAAGTGCAATTACATAATTTACAGTTTATAACTAATATATCGCACTCAGTAAAATATTTAGTATTTTATATTGTGGATTTATAATAAATGTATATTGATATATGTTGACAGATATAAGATTTTTATAACCAGTTTTGAAACTTTGATACTTATCCTGTAAGAATGTGAGAGAATTTCTGAGAATATCAATGTTTTGACAGTGTATAAGTTTACAACTGTTAAAAGTAGGAAATACAGTATAAACAATACGTTGTTTAGATAGTATTAGTGCTGAAAAACGTATTCAACAAATAAACTATTGACCCAAAATATTAATCTGCAACCATTTTGATTTTGATTACTTGTTTAAATGACTTAACAAGCAAAAATGCTAAATATACACTACCAGTCAAAAGTTTGGACACACATAGGAATCACCGTGTTATTCATGAAAAGATACATGTCTTCAGCTGTGTTACCATAATTAAAAAAATGATTTTCTAATGATCACTTATCCTTTGA
>JAUMHL010000012.1:14682679-14706251 GCA_032362345.1 Sandelia bainsii | reverse complement strand
CTCTGTATCTTTATGAAAACATTTAAAAACAGCTTAAAAAACAGCTACAATAGTCATTTGCAATGTTAATAATGTCTTCACTCTATTTCTGATCAATGTGATGTTATAAAATTTGCTTTTCTTTCACAAACATGGTCATTTCCATGTGTGTCCAAACTTTTGACTGGTAGTGTATATTTTCTAAAAAAAAAAAAAAAAAAGTGCTGGTGTTCTGTTTTATTTCACCTTAAATTGAATATGGCTGGTGGTCGTAAACAGATGAAACAAATACTTTAAAGTTTAGTTCCTTGACATGTGTATGCAGTCAGATATTTGATGCCTTTAAAGACCTTTTGATACTTTAATTAGTGAAACACGTCAATACAAAAAGTGATTTACCTGCAGAGACACCTGCCAGGGCCAGGAGTGAGGTCTGGCCTCATTCCCAGATACAATCCTCTCGGCCACGTTGGGCTTGAAGTGAGCCATACCACAATCTTTGGGCCAGTCTAGCAGAAGAGTCAAAAATCTTATATTAGTTTTTACTTGGTGACTCTGTGTTCATTGCTGAAGTGTTTGTGTTGTGTGTGTTTCCACTCACCCAGGTGGAGGACTTTGTGCTGTGGCTGCTGATCGGTCGTGAGTGTGTATGCAGCTGCAGGCAGGGATGCCTTGCTTAACAGCACCGGCAGCAGCAGAGACAGAAGAAGCAGAGGAGGTCCTGGTACAGCCATCGTCTTCCACAGAATCACCGGCCAGCACACATCACACGCTTTTTATACCAGGCAGCAAGCACATGCAGATCTACATACAGTACACACATACACACACATACTCGCATCAGCAGCATGCGTCCAGAGACAATGAGTGGTGTCAACAACAAAGGCAGAGCGCTGGATTGTTCTCCTGCAGCTACGAGTTTCCACTGAAGCTGAGAAAAAGGGGATTTCAGGGAGTCCCATCAGCACTTTCACATGCATACAGTATGCTCACAGTACACTAACACACACACACAGGACAAAGGCAACGTAGCACTGTACACAAACAAACATCACATCATGTCATATGACTTACAGCAGTGACATAGTGACCTGAACGTGACCTTAATTATCCCAAATATCCACTGTAGCTCATTCTACATAAACATGACTTATATTCACTTATGTCGGGAGAAACAATGAGGAGGCAAATGTGAGAGGAAACACCACAAGTTAAAGCATCGATTCTAGAGTTCAGTCAATACACGAGGTTGATGTTAGCTCATGAAATATATCAGTATGAGCTTAGATGTTGTTGGCTCATAAGTAACAACAGTGAAGTTACAGTGAAGAGGTGCCAAAGTGTTTCATCAAAGAGCACTGACAACAGCATAACTCTAAGGAAATCACTCTGTTAGTCAGTTTTCAGTCACTTTTGTCCTACAGCTATTTGAAGGATTGCTGTGCAGACTTTTTCTTTAGTGCCAGCAGACACATTAGGACAAATGGGCCCCTGCACAGGCAGATAAGAATCCTGCGTCACTCTCACCCTAACGCTTAAAGAAAACTATTACACATGAGGCAGTCGTGTCGTTTGTAGTCATTTATTGTTTTTTTATTTTGGTAAAAAAAAAAATTCAGTATATATATATATTTTTTTACATTTTCCAATTATTTCTGCTCATTTTTGTGTCTTTGTGGTTGTTTTATGTCTTTTCTTGTTATCATGTGTCTTCGTACAGTTTTCATCTCCTTGTGGTAATTTTGCATCAAGATTCAAAAAACTTTATTCATCCCAGAGGGAAATTGTTTTTGTTTTGTTACAACTGTTCTCAGTTCAAAAGGAAAGAAAAGAACCACAGCCAGAAACAAAAAAGATCAGCACCAACACAACACACTAACTGACTTTCAAACAAGGAATATGATTTAGTTCATAAAGAGGCTGTAGCGAGGGCACCCGTGACCTCTTGGACCCTTGGGCCTGTGCCCAGCAGACCCATTCGAACCACCCATTGTGGTTTCAAGTGAAATGCCTCAACAACTACTAGATGCATTGCAATGAAATTCGGACATTACCAGGAAGAATTGTACTAACTTTGGCACTGCCATCATCAGGTCCGTCTACCTGTTCAGTAAATACCTATAAAACAAATGATGTACAAATCTGTACTTTGTGCTAATAATCAAATACTAATATGCTAAACTAAGATGGTGAACATTCAATAAATGAAGCGAAACATCAGTGTTTTAACATTATTATTGTGATCATGTTAGCATACTGATATTAGCTGGTGCTACCTGACTGATTTAGCTCAAACCGAGTTGTTTTGTCACACTCACTACATTTCTTTGTTGCTGTGGTTAAGAAAACAAATAAAAGATCCCTATCAAATGTATTTTTATGTCATGTTTAGCTAATAAATTATCGCATTGTCAAGTCAAATATTAATGTAGGCATCAAATTTACAAATCATAACAAAAAGTAAGGGGTTTTGTAATATTTAATTTACGCTGTTGTCAGTGGAACTACTCCCTACAGAAGACAAAACTGTTGTCAGTGAATGTTTGGGTGATTTCTTGAAAGACAAGAAAATAAGATGTTGTTCAAAACAACACCGCAGTGGAAACCACTAGTCAGTTGAGCTTTTTTTTTTTTACTGTGGTGAATGACAGAGAATGTGCACACTCACCTGAATGGCAGTGCCTGAATGGTTACACCTCACCACCGTGGTTCACCAAGTTTACATTCAACTCAACTCTGTGTGTGTGTTGTGTTGTTTTTTTTCTCCAGTGAATGAATGAGTGAGTGTTGGAAGAGAGGGAGGGAGAGTGTGCATGTAGAGTGACTCCGCTGTGTGTTTTGAAGTTAGATTGTATTCTCAAACAACATGTTCGAGCTGAGTCACCTCCTGGGTTTTTGTGTATTGTCAGTGCAAATATTTGAATGTGAATTATGATGTGTTTTTCTTCCACTGCACTCCCCTCATTTGTCATGGACAGGAGACAGGCTTTTCCAAGAGAAATTCTGAACAAATAAAGACTCAAGGCACCTGTAGCAAAAGTGTGCAAAAACAAAAAGTGGATAAACAGAACATGTTTCAGTCATGAGACCATCATCATCATCATCATCAGTCAGTGGTTTCTTAAGCAAATGGATTCTGTTTCTACTCTACGCTCTAGCACTCTTTCACCCACAGTTTTGAAGTACTCAAATATTTTACTGCAACTTAAGGTAGCTTTGCCACACTGCACCATCCTTACAGTATTAGTCATTATCAAATTACAATAAATAACAAGCTGAAAAACCTACTAATTAAGCAGAAGTAGTTGAAATTCTTTGATTGGTTAGAGAGGCGAGCCTTGCTCAGAAAGTATCAGCATATAACTGCACTGCTGCTAGGCTGTCCTGTGTGACGGTGTGTACCTTATTTAGGCTAGTGCTTGGCATTTATTGTATTGTTTCAATTGGATTGAAGTACAAGCACCTCAAAACTGTACTTAAATATTTATGGAGGATACATATGTGGCGTCCTACCTGAGACTGAAGAAGTTAGTTGTACGAGTAGAGAAACATTTTCATATTAAAGAGAGATGGATGAATCATCACACACACATGTATTTAGATAGTTTCCTGTCACCTCTGCTTAAACAAGTAAACTTGTTTGTCATCAGCTTTTTGCATTCTTTTCATTTTATTCTTTAAGCCTTTTCCTATTTTTATATCATGCAGAACAAAAACTTGTAGAGCAACAATGATACAGAGAGAAAATCTGGTTTTATTGAACATCTACATTGACATATGTGTTGGTAGTGTGTTTTATTGTTTTACTAATTTACCAATAACCTTTCAGTTTCATGAAAACCTTACTAGAAATGAATCTTCTCATCACTAAACAGTGGCTCACTTGTGAGTAGAGGAACCTTTTCTAACACTGTATCTGTAAGTTTTTACCAAACGGTGAAAAGAAAATCTAGACAACAGCAGCAGGAAATTGAAAACTACTTCCAGTGTGTCTCTCAGCTTCATGAAGAGTTTATTAGTTGTGCTTTTGTGCAAATCGAAGACTCGATAATAAGCTGGATAATCGGTGGATCTAGGTTACGTCAGTCATCTGCTTTTCTGGAGCCTCCGCACCACCCAGGCCTCCTCAGTGATTTGATCACACTCCTCTTCCGGGTCTGCCCACTCGCACGCGACGGTGACTTTGGATGGCTGGTGCCTTCCTCTCCGTACACCTCCTCCTCTCCTTCTTTGGTGTTAACTTCCTCTGCTCTGCTTATTCTACAAACAGCTTCTACTGTTTCCTCCTTTTTGTCTCCTCCTTCCTCTTCCATTTTCCTTCTTCCATCTGCTTCTGGTGTCCCCTCACTGTCACCCTCTACTATACCAGTGGATGTAATAATTGTCACAGGTGGATTCAGTTCTGGAGCTATGGCCTTTGCGACATTCGATAGGAGAGTAGGCTTTGGTGCTTTCTTCTTCTTTGAGGTTTTTCTTGGTATCTGGGGGCTGTTCTGCAGTTCCAGATGTTTCAATATTGCTGTGCTCAGCACCTCTGGATCTACTGATGCTCCGTGAACGTCCCATGTTACTCCTTCCTCATCCCACTGCACCTGTTTCATGCTGCTCCTCCTCCCCACCTCATTCGTCTCCTCTGCCTGCATCTTCAGGCATGACCTCTTACTCTCCAGATCATGTGAGGAGGCAGAGTTAAGGTCCCATGTTGGGTCATCTTGCTGTCTCTCCTCTTCCTCCCCGCTGCTCACTGGGAACATGCTGGAAGACGGGGACACCAGATTGGAGTTCGACCCCACTGAGGACTTCAGGTTGAGTCTTGATCCAGGGGGAGAGCCTAAGATGGAGTGGGACTCCATATTGGAGGCAGACACGTTCCTCCTGAGATCCCACCAGGAGCCGGCAGGAGAGACAGTCTGCACTGCTGCATCGACCATTTCCAGCTGTGAAGTCATTGTACCTTCCTCCCTGAACACCTCAGCCTTTGGCTCCTTTGTGGTCCCCTCTCTGGTGTGCCAGTTGCTCCTGCAGCAGCCACCTAACTGTGAGTCGCTCAAAGAAGAAACCAGGGGTGACTTCCAACCATGAACAGCAAGACAGCTTTTCCCTGGCTGCCATGGGAGCTCAAGATGACAGACTGAGTCTCCTTTTCCTGATTCTTGTCCTTCTGCTGGAGAATTAGGTGTCACGTAGTCAAACATTTGTAGTGGGCTTACTGCTCCACCCTCGGACAACTGCATGTCTCCAGGACTATGCAGCTGTTCTGTTACATTATCAACAAGGCATCCATGATCTGACGACACACCTCCTTCTGCTAAGCTATCACTAGATGGGATTGGGGAGGGAAATTGAAAAGAAAGTAAATTATTCTCTAGGAAGCCCTCATCCTCTGTGCTGGTGAGCTGATGAAGATCAGGAGAGATGGATGCGTGAGTCTGCACTAGTGAGGGTCCAGGTGAGGACACAAGTACGTCTTCTTGCTGATTTGTGCTCAGTGTTTGTGATGAAGAAGAAGTTAAAATATCTACAGGTGGTAAAGTAGGTGTGTAGAGGGGGGATATAAATGGCGAGGGTGTGCTTGGTTGAGAGGAAAGTTTTGACAACGAAGATTCCAGAGCAGCAGAGAAAGAGGCATCCTGGGTTAGACTTGAGGGGCGCGAGGTCCCTGCTTTCCAAATAATGGTCTCTGGGGTGCTGCTGCGGCTGTGTGCGCTGCCGCTACATGCGCTCCAGCGCTGCATGTTGCCAATCCAATGGTCACTGTGTGCAGGGCGATTGTGCATGTCCACGCTTTGGGTTGTGAGAGGCAGCTGAAGGCTGTTAGTTGCTCTGATGTGCTGCCTCGTGTGAGGATGCAGCTTCTGGAGCATCACTGAGTTTTGCTCAGTGTGGGTGTTGGTGCTCGAGCTGCGTCTCAGGTCCATTGTGGTCCAGTCTGGGTCTCGCTTGTGTGGGGGTCCTGTGGCCATGACCACATCCATGGAGCTCTTAGAGAGTGAGAAAATGGGTGCGCGATCGTCTTCATCCTCCTGTCGCACAGCCCCAGGCTCACTGGAGTAAGAGACAGACTGACTGACTGAGCAGCAGACTGGCTGGTAGCTCTCAGATGCAGGTCGTCCAGGCCTGGCCATGACGATAGCACCAACCTGCAGAGAAAGAGATCGTAGGCTGTTGATCTTTATCCCTAAACCTGCAATAACTCATGTTTCAGACTCTGGATAAAGATATATAAACACATTAACATATAACTTTGCTTGTTAGAAAACAGTTGCTTATCTACTTATGCAATATTTATTGAACAACATTATCATTCATTTGGAGTCATGGTTTTGCCATGTAATTGCAATACTTGCCTTATTTTTTCTTCTGTTTTTGGTCTATGCCAACTCCTTAGGGAAATACCTGTGTCTTTAGCTGCTCCACTATGTTCAGAAGGTAGCCGCTACGTGTGTCTGTCCACTGTTTGGTGATACACAGGTAATGTACAGTGAAACTTAATAATAATGGTATAAGTTGCTTGTTGCACCTGAAAATGCATTTGATTTAATTTTATATAGACTAAATCCACTTAAAAGCAATATTTCAGTAGTTTTGGAAAATACTTCATGCTGTGAGTTAAATGAGAAGACTGATGCCAGTCTCATAGCCTGAAAAACGGCATTAAGACTGGAAACAGATAAGCCTTGTATCTTGTCATCACTGTGACATCCAGTCTTTACGCCAACATAAAATACATTTAGAGTGATATTGACCTTCTTATCTAAATCTTAAAAATCTAAGAAAGCAAACAAGAATGTTTCCCAGAATCTTAAACAATTATTTTAATCTTCTCTTATTGACCTGTGACACACAACCTCAGCGCAGTCAGCACACACCCACATACTCAGACACTCCAAGATTAGCCTAATGAGATTACCATCCATTACAATCCAGATTATTCCATTAATGAGACAAAATGTTGATTAATTCAGAGACATTTAAAATATCATTTGGCCTCCAGATTAAAGAACAATTAAAAGAGACAAAGAAAACAACTAGAATGGATTGTGGAGTTTAATTCACTAGTTTTTTCTTTGTGCATGCATGTGATTTCTAGTGTATTTGTGCCTTTTAAAAGCAGATTATAACAGTCATTCAGTCACTCAGTTGTTTAAAAATGTGCTTCGTGCCTGATTTAGTGGCACAACCATGCATGAATCCTTATTTATGTTGCCGAACTTTTGATCCACTTCTGTCCCAAACTCACCTGGTTCCTGTTTTCGACTGTAACTGATCTGCAGTTACTCAGACTATCTTACAGTTCGTCTCTACTGGAAGAGTGAACGCCCAGCTATTAACATCTACAGTTCATGTCTGTGAAGATTATCCAGGTGAAGTTATCTTGAAGTGGAGTCAGTCTAGACGACTGAAGAAGCTACTTGGATGAGTAGTGAAATGTTTCACCGTAACGAGAAAGGAGTCCAGTTGCCATGACTCAACTTCCAGATCTGCAGTTCATAAACATAAATATACAATGTGAAAAAAAACAAAAAAAACGCTTACCTTTAACTTTACCTCTTGTGTCCTGTTTGTCCTCTAGTCCTAAATGGTGTCTCTCCTTCCTCCCCTCATTTCTTCTACTCTTCCCCCCTCACCTCTTAACAAGATCACCTTTTGTGTTTCCATCTGCTGTCACGGTCTGAAACACACTCAGTTTACTTCTCCTGTGGCTTTTTTTCAGCTCGATCTTCTCCTCCGTCTCTTCTCTCATACCTGGACCTCATGTGAAGTTAGCGTCAGTGTGTATATGGAGATTTCTCTTTGTCAGTATTGTGTGATGTGTTCATGTGCGTGTATGTTTGGGCGAAGGCCACGACTCTGCCTTCTTTAGCACTGAGGATTAACAGTCATCTCATTAGCTGCTGTCCCATCTTCCAACTGTGTGTGTGTGTGTGTATTAAGTGAGTTGACAGTGATAAGTTTTCTCACTTAGAGTACATGTCTGTACAAATTACAAAATTACTGTAGAAAATGTCTGTAGATTTTGAGATGTTTTGCAGGATAAATAAATAAATAAACAAATAAAAACTTTAACCTGTTAGTGGAAAAGTCAGACTGACAGACAAAACTTTTAAGTCTGTATCAGTGTATTTGTGTCTTTTATTTCCTCAAGTTAAGTTAAATTAAGTTAATACTCAATGTATTTATTTGTTTCCATTATTTTCTGCACAGAAATCAGGAAGAAAATCTGTTGAATATCTGTGGATGTTAGTATTGTCACCATTGGTGCAGAAGGATTTAAAAACATGTACATCGCATTACGTCTTTATTATTTGAATATGCTAAATTCAGACTCAATGTTCACTGTAATAAATTACACCAGTGACTCCCAACCTGGGGGTTGAGACCCTCCCAAGGGGTCAAAAGATAAAGATAGATAGAAAGACATGACTTTATTGTCATTGTACAAGTACAATGACGATCAAATCATTGACAGGATAGATTTTTTAAGACTTTATTCTTTTTATCTTGTCACAGCCAGAGATTATGTCACAGATTATGGTTGTTAGGAGCCCCCCAGAGAAAATGTGATGTTAACATGTAGGGTTCATGAATGATTGGTGCATTATCCTTATTGTACCGATGATCACAGAGATCACTTCTATTTACAGATGACATATCACCCATTTCCCACTCACTGTAAAATGCATTTTGGCTCCAACTGAAAACAAACTACATTAAAAGCTTTTTATATAAACAGAAACCGGAAACCAGTTGGTCCAAGGTTTTTATGTGCAAATTAGTCTGTGGTAATTTAATTAAAATGCACAGTGTGAACTAAAATAATCAATCAAAGCCTTAAAACAGATTATGACGCAGAGCTTCTCTACAAGACGAGGCTGTAAACTCAGGACCAGCTGTAGTTAATGTTCAATCACTGCGTCACTCTGCATCTGTAACATCAGGTCCCAACTTATTATGATACATAATAATTAAATAGTTTATAGTTGATTGTACTTTCTCTCAATAATCTGAATTTGCAAAATGACTATATCATCAAATACATTATGATGCAGTGGGGTATCAGTATAAATGGGCAGAAAATTGAAGCACACGTATTTTGAACTTGTGCTTCAGTAAATGTATTTAATTATTCAGTAATCTTGCCCTGTTTCTTGAGATGTCCTAGGTACTGGAAGTCTTCAAGTAAAACAAGGAGAGAAGATCTCTCTTAGTGAAGAGGTTACAGTGTGTATGCATATGCAGACTGAAATGATGGGTCACATATTAGTGGCTCTTCAACAACAACTTCACAACAGCATTGTTTGTAATTTGAAATAGGCTGCGTGTATTTTGCAAATGGGCTAAAATGTCCGAAATCAGTGGTTTTGGTCCTTTTAAAGGGTTGTGAGCGTAGTGTCCAACCAAAAAGCCAGGTTATGGTCTGACATGGTGAGAATCGACCACCTGTGTTATAACTCTCTCTGCTCTCCAGGGTCACATACAGTAAACTCTACACTACTGCCAAGCAGGTCTGCTCCAAAAACCCTCTTACTGTCAGTCTGTTTGCGTGAACGAAAATAAGAATTACTTTTTGTTGGTAATAGAACTGAATTATACTCCATGGCAGGTAAGAAAATCTACATTTGACTAATGCCTGCCATAGATGTGTGTTTTTTTCTGGTTTATGTGTTTGTTCAGACCAGGTGTTGCTGTTGGCTGTCGGTCTGTCTGTGGGTCTCCTGGTGCTGCTGCTGCTTGGTCTGATAGTGTACTGTCTGTGGAGGAAGACGAAAGGCCGGACAGAATACCAGGAGCTGCTCTCCACAGTACCATCAGTACCGCCATGCTCTCCTCCGGTGATCCTGGTCTCGCAGGGCTCCTGGGCCCCGTTAGTACAAGAACACATATAATTTTAATGGCACAAAAGCAGGAAAACAGCTTCTGTTTTCAAACACAAGCATCATAAAACAAAGGAAAAATCCTTTACAACATGTTAATTTGGTGATTTTATTGTTCTTGAATTTACTAATAATATCAGTGATATGTGATCATATAAATACTGTGACTACCTGACATCTCCAACATTTGTTTGATAATATTAGTCTAAACTAAATTATGAAGATTTTATAGAATAGTTTAATTAACATTTTACTGTGTGTGTGCATGTGTGAAAGGCCCGGTGAGATCCCTTTTACCGTGCCTCCTCGCTTCACGAGCAGGACACGCCAGGATCTAAACGATGAGATGGAGGAGATGAAGATGGAGGCTCGGAGGGACATACTCGCGCACCGTGGGTCACTCTCAGTACAGAGTAGGTTGTTACTACCTTTTCATTTGACAGCAATATAGTATATATAGTATATGCCATCCCAGCGCCAAATATAAAATATGCAAGTAAAATTTCACATGCATGTCACTTATTTTAGTTAAATTAATAATTAAATATTTATATTTCAATCTACAAGTCCAGTATATTTAATCTTCGTCTGTAAAATATCTAATTACTATTTCTGTCAGGGATGTAATGGAGTAGTTATTTCCACCTGTCTCCATCAGGTTGGTATCCTGTTGGGACGGTGCTGGCGGGTCTCTACTCTGCTGCTCCTCTGAATGAGGTGGTGGCCCCCCCTCCCGGCATGGCCACCCGTCTTTGCTTCTCCGTGGAGTATCGCCACAGCGGCGAGCAGCTCATGGTCTCTCTGCTCCGCCTCGCCAACCTCCCTCCCCGGTTCCACGGCAATGTCACACTCGTGGAGTTGCGGCTCCTTCCTGACGACCGGCGGCCCCGGCAGGCCAAGGCCCGTGGCACGGGGCCCGACCCGGAGTTCAGTGACTGCTTCGTTTTCCAGGCAATGACAAATGCCTTGTCAGAAATTATTTATCTGCCGAGACACAGAAAAATGTAAACATTATGTAGTTATAGAAACAAAGAAATTATAGTTTACGTTATAACCAATCATAAAAATAAGTTTAGTGTGGATTTTGTTAGTAAATTTGTCATTAATTCATATATTTATTTTAGAAACAGTGCATATGTTTTCTCTGCAGGTGTCAGGTGTGTGTGTGCATCAGAGCACCCTGAGCGTGTGTGTGCTGAGTGTGGAGCAAGACGGCAAACGCCACGTGGTGGGAAGGGTGTTGTTTCCTTTGGAGGGGGAGCTCGGTCATGCAGGCAGGGTGCTCTGGAAAGACCTGGAGACTGAAGATGACACACAGGTACCTGTGTGAGCTGAGGATGTATTCGTGTGCGCAAAGTCGATCACACAGGCTCGTAATCACTCTGTCATCGCTCCCGTCACAGTGTTCAGAGCTGGGTGATGTGCAGATATCTCTCAGCTACAGTCCGTCTCTGCAGCGCCTCTCTGTGGTGGTTCTTAGGGCTCGAGGACTACAGCTGCTCACAGACACAGGTTGTCCAGGACTTGCAAAAGTCTTCACAAGTCTGGAGATGTGTAGTATTAGTAATACAGCATGTGTGGGTTTCCCAGGTGTTTGTGTCCAGGTGAGCTTACAGATACACACTCAGGCAGTGAAGATCAAGCGCAGCTGTGTGGTGAACGGTGAAAACGACCCATACTTCAACCATAGGATGACCTTTAAACTCCGCTCGCAGCACCTGGACGAGGCCTGTCTGAAGTTCGAGCTGCAGCAGCCAAACGATGTCCGCTCAGGTGACCAAGTGGAAGAGTATCCAGTGAAGTTTGAGTCTAAAGCTTTATTTTCAGACTAGAATGCAAGTAGAAAAATTCATACAATGCCATGTTGAGCATACATTTATATTTAACTCACACATTCTTAACACAAAATAGCAGCCAGTAATTTCTTTGTGGACAGGCTGCCCGCAGAGCCTAATTTGTACTCTGTCTTTTCCTTTGTCCCAGAGCCTCCAGTCCTACTTGGAGTGCTGGTGCTGGGTCCCTTCATGTACGCCAGGGGCCCGCAGCTGCAGCATTGGATGGACATGGTGAATGCACAGGAGCCAGTCAAGCTGTGGCACGGATTGGGCAGAGCCACTTAAACACCCAAACCACACAAACTCTAACACATGAACACGCATAGAGATACACACATGTTTATACACACTGTACATACAAGCTGAATTTATAAAAATTAAAATGCTGATATACTGTATGTGTGAAGTGTTTGCAAAAGTAAAGACAAAAGATGCAAAAGAGTAGAGATGCAATAGTCACAGCTCTACCCACACTAAATGGGCTGTTGACTGTGGCCTTCCTGGCAGATGTGTGAAGTGGTCTTGGAGACAGTTTGTGTCTAAGACCTCCACCTTTATTAAAGGTTGTTTTTTTTTACTTGAACATGTATGGTTTCTCTCACGCCCCTCTTGTACCAACTATCTTACGTTAAGATATGTAAGAGGCAACAAAAGTTAGATGTTGATGTCAATATTAAGCTGTGCTTGACGATTTTCAAGCTAACAGAAGACAGTGGAGACTAATCATGATTTATTACTTTGCATATAAATTAATTTTTATCTTAGAAGGAGGGTGTTGTGGTTAGCACTTACAGCTAGAAGGTTTGATCCCCGGTGTGTGGAGTTTGCATGTTCTCCCCGTGCCTGCGTGGGTTTTCTCCGGCTACTGCGGCTTCCTCCCACTGTCCGAAGATCTGCATGTTAGGTTAATTGGTGACTCTAAATTGTCCATAGGTGTGAATGAGAGTGTGTATGGTTGTTTGTCTCTATAAATCAGCCCTCCGATAGACTGGCGACCTGTCCAGGGTGTACTCTGCCTCTCGCCTGAAGACAGCTGGGATAGACTCCAGCACTCCTGTGACCCTTACGAGGACAGATGATGGATGGATGGACCTTAGAAGGAAAATGCCACTGCAACATTTAAGTTATTAATTGACTGATTCACACATTTTGCTTTTAGATAAATGAACTCAACTCTGTGAGTGTGGGCCATTTTCTTTGGAACTGGAAGTTATTGTTGATTTGGCCAAATGTGGGGAGATGCTGAGTCGTTGCTCTGTGTTATACTGGTTTATGTTTTTCTTCTATAAGATGAATTATCTTCATATTTTTTGCCCGTTGCTGTTTTGATTTTATGTGGGTTATTCACATTAAAGTGCAAAAAAAAGGGAAAAGGTTCAGAGCCCAAACTTGAATCTTCTCCAGCGCTCTAGTACATTCTGGTTTTGTCCAGCAGGTGGAGACTCCTTCCTTTGTGACACTGAGTGCAGCTGCCCTTTGAACCATCGAGCGTGAAGGAGGAAGTTGTGCGTGATCATGGATGTGAATGAACTGCGCGGGTTTTGAAGTTACTGTCGGTCTCACTGCTGGTTTGTGTGTGTGTGTGTGTGGTTTAGCAACATGAAGATCAATGAGAACACTTTACTGGAGGGACATAAAGTCGTGTTGGTTCCTTATAATGCAGAGCACGTGCCCAGGTAAGGTCAACAGCTGTTAGGCACGTGAGAGCATCAACGTGCAGCCTCTTGTTTTATTTCATTATTTTTTATTATTATTCTTTATTTATCTCTTTTATACTTAAATGTTATATTATGTTGATTATTTTCTAGATTAACTGTTTTGTCAACAAAGTTTTTGTAACTCGTAAAAATATCTTTTATAATTTTCCACAGATCAGGGTGATAAATGTCTTCTTTTTTTTTTTTTTATCTGACAAGCAGTTCAAAACCTAAATATATTCAGTTTAATATCATGTTTTAAAATAAATAGCATTAAATTCTCAATTTTTTAGAAACTAGAAACAGAAGTTTCAAGTTTTGCTTAAAGAACACTTAAACATTGTAGCTATTAATAATTTTCTGTCAGCCATCTACTTGTGCATAGTTAGTCCTAAATACAGTGCTAACCTTCTAAGATCTGGCTGATATTAGTTTCACATAGTTGTGTTTAATCTGAAACAGGATGTGAAACAGGTTGTGGGCTCTTCCTGTAAATAAAAAAAATCTGACCACACTCCGGTTTCTAAAGTAGACCTGTTTTTATTTGATCAATGTAGAAAATACAAAAGTGAAATTGTCACTGTTTTCTGAAGCAGAGTTTTAGACTGTGTTGGGCTCTAAATATCAGACTTAATAATGGATTGAAATGTCTTATTTTCAAGGTGTCTTTTGTGTGATATAAAATAGCTAGAAAACAGTGTCCCTGCTTTTCTGTAGGTTTGATGTAGATTTCAAACATATATCATCTTTCTCAGTTGATGGCGTTTACACAAGTTTACACACACTCCAGTACTTTGGAATCCGGATAAATATATTAACCTGTAGAAACCCACAATCCCTGTTTTGGTAACCACCTGTTTACTCTTGTCAGGTATCATGAGTGGATGAAGTCTCCTGAGCTGCAGCAGCTGACCGCTTCAGAGCCGCTGACGCTGGAGCAGGAGTACAGCATGCAGAAGAGCTGGAGGGAAGATGATGACAGTGAGGTTTCATCTGCAGAAAATGTGCACAGGAGAAACGTGTCATTCAGCGCTTATAAACTGTCCAAAGCAGTGGTTACTAAAGTTAATTAAACTGATCATAACTTAAAGCGGGAAAATAAATCAGAGTTGCTGATAGCAAACAGAGTTGGAAAGCAGAAAAATATGTTTCTGCTACACAGAATTACATTTATTTTTCATCCTTATCTTAAATCTGTGACTGTTGTGTGGAAATTGTTGGATATTTAAAGGCCTGAAAACTGCTTCAAATTATCCAGTGGTTGACCATAAATCCCTTTATCAACTGTCTAAATATAAAGCGATTGATTTTTAATTATTCTGAAACAGACATGCAGACGTTTTTCAACTTTTACAATAAGTAAAGTGTAATTTTTTTTTCTTTCTTTTTTTTTTTTTTTTTTTTTTTACCAGAGTGCACATTCATCATTTTGGACAAACAGCAGTGGGCGGACACCAGTGCAGAAGAGGAGCAGTGCATGGTGGGTGATGTCAACATCTTCCTGACTGACCCAACAGACCTGACCTTGGCTGAGCTGGAGGTCATGATAGCAGGTGAAGCTCATTGTGTTTAGCTTAGAAATTATTCATAATCAAAGACTGATCAAACATCTACAATCAGCTCTTTGATTTGTTTTTTACATCCTAACAACTTTTCATTTATGCCTGTGTTTTCCAACACTTTATTTCCATGAAGTTTCTTGTTTTTAACAGAGCCCAGTTACAGAGGCAAAGGCATCGGGAAGGAGGTGATGCGCATGATGATGTGTTACGGTAAACTGCCTGTACAATCTGTCAGAACATTTCTTAACCCGTGCAAATTAACCAAATGTGTTGTTACTTACAGCAAGAAGATAAAAGCCAATAAAAGAAGCCAATGTGTAGAAATTTCCTGGTTTCACTCCTCTTTTTCAGAAATGTGGTCTTGAGTTGTGTTCGTCTTAAGCTGTTTTCTCAGAGGTGGTGATCAGTGTGTTGTCTTCCACCAGGTGTCACCAAACTTGGCATCAAAAAGTTTCAAGCGAAAATTGGGCTGGACAACCAGGTCAGCATCGGCATGTTCAAGAAGCTCCACTTCCAGGAGGTAATGAGGTGTATTCTCGTTGCGTAGGGTGCCCTATGGAACATAAATTTTCTGAGCGACTCTGACATCATCTTCGTGTCTGTTACAGGTGTCTGTGTGCAAGGTGTTCAAAGAGGTGACTCTAGAGTTGACGGTGGACGAGTCTGGTCGGACGGGGCTGCTGGACGACATGGCCTACGTGAAGGAGAGGGACTACAGACAGACCTGCAGCAACAGGAAGGAACTGGTTTCACAGTGAAGTGTTGTTCTGCACCCTCACAACCTTGAAGACTTCCAGCTGTGAAGGAGATAATTCATCAGGTGAAAAAACCTGGGACACAAAACTGACAGCTGGATAGTTCATTAGACTCTTGCACACACAAACACACCCACATGCATCACTGTCCTCTATTCAGTTTCTTATTTAAAATGTTATTCACATTTTAATACTATTATGTTTTTACATTTACTTGAGTCAAAACATCTTTATATACTATAGTCTTCCAGTTGTAATGGAGTTTTCTTTCCACGCCTCAAACTGCTAGCTAGGGCTAAACCAAGCCAACCAGCTGCTGGCTGTAGATTCATATTCATATCGCGTTACTGATCTTCTCATCCAGTTAAACGCCTGTAAATGCATTTTTCAAATGTCAGTCAGATCCTTTAAAGCACACACACACAGCAGCTTCTTCCTCTTCCTTTTGCACACAGCAACAAAAGTCTGAAGGTTTTTAGATGCTAATGACTTCTTTTTCTGTAGTAGTAATTGTCGTGAAGAATAGACGTATCTGGTGACTTGTTCGCATTGTTTCTAGTGGAAGTGGTAGATTTCAATTTAGGTTGGCACCAACTGAAATCCCCACACAATCTATAGAAACTTTGTCACTTGGAAGCACAAAACTGCCTAATTCTGTCTGTGTAAACTACTTTTAAATCCAAATATTACTGCATCATCTGCTTATTTTGTAGCAGCACTACATATAAAACACCACAGTCAAATTTGTTTCATTATCACTTAAAATAATCCTGATATTTAGGTTAGAAACGGAGCTCAAAAGGATCGAAGAACAATAACCATTTTATTTTAGTGCCCAGAACTTAACTCAGAAACTGACAACTGAATAAAAATCCAATAAAAACAGGTCTAACCGGGGTGAAAACATGTCCTGCACATCACAGAGAACATGCCAATCTCACATTTGTCCTAATTGCCACATTAGTCTGCCACATATCTCATAATGTTCTCATTAAAAACCGGAAGGATGGTGATCAAGAATAAATGCCAACTGCATTAGTTTTATTGATTTAATGCCTTTCAAAAGCAGCACATAGGAAAGTAGAGGCGTATCCATTCAAACCCGAGTTTTACATCTTAAGTGCAGCCTGCCCTGTTTGTTTGAGCTGTACAGAGCCTGAAAGAAAGACTACAGGCAGATCAATTCATTATCCTTACAAAAAGTAATTAATTCTCTATTTTACAGTAAATGATTTCATGCTTGAATTGAGCATCAGTCAAAGATTAATCATTTAAGGACAGTGCTCTTTTTCATACAAATGAAAATGAACCATTACATGATTTTAATTTGGATCACAGCGCTAAACAATCGGTTGGTGGGTGCACCACTTTGCTCCAGACTAAAATCAGACATACATGATTCGTAGCTGATGAATCCTGATGACTCCAACTTTTCCTCGAGTGCGACCATTTGTTTATCTTTGCGCAGATGTTGTGTTACCTTCAGGATGAACTGTAATTAGTTTGCTGATCTCCTGACTTTTAGTGCCATCCTCACGTCATCATCGTAACAATATTTTAGTCTACGACAAAATGAAAAACTCACTAAAATCTGTGAAATACGTAAAGTAACATGGTAACAGTATAGTCCCTAAACATCATTATACTGTATTAGCAACATCACTGAAGCATGTTGCAATTAGACTCTCATGTAAATTGCAATAACCAATGTTATCATTGGTTGAAGAATTTGACAGCAAACCTTGATCTATTATAACTTAACTGTAATTTTTCATCATCATTTTAACGTTTTGCCTCTGCTGCATGTTTCAGTTTTCCAGCTGCAGCGGACGTGGTGAGTGTGGCTTCTGGCTTTCACAGAGTGCTGTCAGTGTCATGTTGTGGTCTCGTGTCTCAGTCGTTATTTGAACTCATTCACATTAATGCTTGTACAACTACAACTAACTCTTGAGATCAAATGTGCAGATCAGGAAATGAGTATTATCTGCATTTGCAGCTCTCAGCGTCTGTATTTGTGGGTGGAGTTGTAGGAATTTGCAATTTACTATTTCCCTTGAGAATCTCACTTCCACTATGTATTAGTTGTAGCTTTAAATCACATCACATTGTCTTCATCACCTTCATTAATGTTTAGTCCAACATGGCAAAGAACTGATTAAAATCACTGAATAAAAGTTGGTGCTGATATAAAAAACCCTAACCAGCACACTTTATGATTAATTTGTTGAGATAATCTTCCAGTTGTTTCATCTTTCTGCTATAAAAACACAACTTACAACTATTTATTGCAGTGCATAGCCATTTAATTCTGCTGACAGTGTTTGAGCATGGACACAGCTGTACAAGAACCAAGTGGATTTTTGCATATAGACACCCTGGTAGATGAACACATTTGCATTTTCAAGTCACCAGTTAAAATTGAAATAGAGCAGGAAAGCAATCTGAAAGTTGTCTTCTCTAGATGACAGGAGAAGAAGAAGAAAGGCATTTACTTCCATATCAACAATTGGTCCTTTACGTACCTGATTATTTAGATTTATAGTTACAGCAATGTTAATGTTATCCTATAACTGCACACTTTAGAAAGACCATATCACTTTCATACATGTGATAGTCCCTTTGCAATAAAACATGAATACTTTATACTGTAGCCAACCTTGTAGCATAATTTGCTCTTTTATGTTTCTGTATTTTTCTAACCTTCTATGCAGCTAATTGTTACTAGTCTGCGCAGTCTGGAAATCATTTTGTCCATCACAGTGAACATCAAGTCTCCAGTGGCTTGTGTTTCATTATTGTTTATTAAAAATGCAGTTTAAATGTACATTTGAGTGTCCACAAGCTTCATGCTCAGTGTGATGGATCTCCAGCAAGTTTCAGACTGTATGGATGTGAATGGAAACTTGTGACTGTGGAAAAATACATCCAAAAGTGTGAAACACAACATCATTATTTAAAAGACATCTGGTAAAGCAAAAGGGCTAACACATGCAAAGCCTTCCATATGGTCCTTTGCAACTTTAAATACAGTTAGTGCACAGGTAAGGGTGTTCATTAGAGCCCAACCAATGCAGGATCTTAAAGGTCTATACATATATCAATATTTAAGAGTTTAAAGTAGAGATGAAACGATTAGTCAGTCGTCAGTAAAAAAAGGAACATGATACAGTGTGTACTGAGTAGAACATTTTACTGTCTGGTGGACAAATATGATGACAACACTGTTTCTAAATGATCTTAAAATATCTTTGGTATTTATGTGCTGAAATTTGTTATGAGTTGATAAATTTGCCTGTTAAAGTTTTGATAATATAAAATCCACTATTGTATCACTTGGGCTCTAGTTTGCATGGTGGACGGTGTCTTTTAGCTGTGAGATTTAGCTGGTTTGACTGATGTAAGCCTATAAAGACGAGCTCTACATTCACAGAGCTCTCACTTCACATGCTCAGACTGCCAGATGTAACGCTGGCTGATGCACAACTCTGACTGGCAGTTACCATGTGATGCAGCACAGACAGGGCCACCTGACATTTCAGCAAACATCTCTCAAATATACCCTGTGCTCCATGTCATGCACTGAAACACAAACCAACTCCTGACGCCACTCAAAGTGCAAAACATGGTCGACAGGGTAAACATTTAAGATGACCTTTACAAAAAAACAAAACAGGCCGTAGTACAAAGAGGATACAAGAGCGACAACAATTCCATAGGAATTTAAGATGATGACATCTGTCCATCCCCCTTCCTCTATCTGTACAGACTCTTCACCTTCCAGCACCACAAACAGGGTGAGGGGGCACAGAGTTGTCCATCTTAATAAGATTCATGATAAAAAAAAAACCCTGGATTCACAGATGAGTGGAAAATCTGCAGCGTTGAGTTTTGACCGAGGCAGATGAGTATTTAGCTCTTAGTTGTTTGTGTGGATTCAAGAAACTCCTTCACTGCAGACGACAGATTTCGCACCAGTTCCTTGATGACACCTTCCTGCTCTTTGGCCCAGGAAAGGCTGTTGTCCACGGCAGCGTTGACTGGCACACACACGTCTTCTTTCTGCAGCTCGGTCAGCCAGCAAGCAGCAGCAACACCAGCCAATCCCAGCAGCAGCAGGAGGAAGAACTTAAACATCAGGCCGATAAGGGAACGTCGAGGTTCAGGTACTACTTTCACAGCAACCTTTTTATCTGCAGAGATGAGAAAGTGACTCCTTAAATCTCAGTGAACTATATCTCAGTGTGCTTTTCTTAAAGGTAAATATGTTATAAAATAACTGTTTTCTGTTCCTTTATGTGACCTGTATTCCCACCTGCTGCCTGTCCGTTCTTTTTCTTCTTCTCCTCATTCTTCTTCTTCTGATGTTCCTGTGCAGCCAGCGCCGCCATCTGAACATTGTACTCTTTCCTCCTCTTCTCCTTCTCCTCTGCCTTCTCCCGTTTACGAGCCTCCCTCTCTCTGGCCTCCCGCTCCCTCTGCTTCGCCTCCCTCTTCCTCTCCAGCTCTGATTGAAGCAGAGGAAGAAAAATAGGTGATGAGAAGAAGAGATGCACAAATAATGCACTTATTCATAACATGACACCACTTTCATTGTTTTTCAGGAGGCTTGTTGCCATTTTCTGTTGTAAATGAAATGCTCTCCATCGTCAGAACTCTGGACATCCATACATAAAACACTTATGAGACTAAAAGCAGGATTATTATAATTTCAAGTCAGCAACTGTATTTAATCTTTTATGTCATTCTGCATCAGTATTCAGTTTCTTATGACACTTTGACATAATACAGATCGAAATAAAGCCTATAATTTGCAGCGTAGATTCACAAGAATACATGTTGTTGATACTCTGGCAGCTGGACAAAATGTTTCCTAAATAAAATTTGCAAAATGTATTATCTAATCAGGATGTATCTGATTAGAGACTAAGCAAGATTCACAACATGACTACACATTGACTTAACAGTCTTTGATGCTCTGTGTCGACTGAAACCTTTAATCAATACCAGAGATATTCACGTTTGATATGTAAATCTATTGATTCAACTGGCCAGCTCAGTCAGTTAAAAAAAGATTTTCTGAAACCAACCTTTTTCTCTCAAAAGCCGTTTCTCTCGTGCCTGTTCGACCTCATCCTGAATGGCTCTCATGTGCTGCAGAACCTGAAAAAAAGAAGAACTTTAGAGTTTTGGACATTTGCATTTATGTGATGGTTCATTGATCTTACTCTTTTCCCCTGTCACCTTGGTGGCACACTGTTTGCATTGCTTCTCGTCCAGGCAATCTCCTGCGGCCTTGGCCAGACCAGGCTCCAGCGGGTTATCCTTCAGATCCAACCACTTCAGACTCTGAGTAGAAACACACACAACAAAGTTAAATAGACAGTGTCATAAACCACCTCAAGTTTTTCATTATCAGTACATACATAGGTATAATACTACTACTGGCACTCACCCTGAGCTGAGAGAAGCTGACAGGCAGGACATTCAGCTTGTTGTTGTAAAGGTCCAGATGCTGAAGGTTCACCAGGTTCCCCAGCTCATCTGGCAGACAGGTCAGCTGGTTTTTACTCAGATCCACCTTCACCAGGTGGGTCAAACTGCAAAACTCTGGCTGCATGAAAGAAACCCCACCAAGACCAAACAAACATGAGTCATAATATTATCAGGACGGAAAAGGGAGTGAGGCAGAAAACAACTCTAAAGACAGTTAAGACATAAATACAGCAAATCGGCATCAACGTGATTACTTAAAGAGAAAAAGAGCAACAGAGGCTGCATCCTTCTTCAAATATAGAAAGAAATGACCTTATATTCACATTAATTTTATTTAATGTCTAATAATTAAAAATAACACATTAGTGTTGCAATATTTTTTAAACAAAATATTCTTTATCAACTGTCTGCTTTCTGTTAAATATAATGAAAAAACAAGGAAGATTAAAACAAATCCACAATCCAAAGCCTTGCTTCTTTAAGATTCAGCATTTCAATGAACAATCCTTTGTATTTAAATATTGAATACATTTAAGGCAGTGGTTCAGTTATTTTCTTCAAAAAATAATTTGTTAGTCTATTAAATGTAAAAAGTAGAGAAATAATGGTCACTGTGAACTTCTTTGAGATGATGTTTTATTTAGTCCATAACTAAAAGATATTCAGTTTAATATGATATAGAACAGAGGAAAAACAATAAACCTGCTCACATGAAAGACTGCCATCAGAAAATATTTTTGTGAAATCATTAACCTGATTATTAATATAGTTGCAAATTGTCTTTCTGTAGATTTTTTAATCTACTGTTTGAGCCTTAGTCTGGATAGTTTTACCTGAAGCCTCTAAAGAGGCCCTTTGACTCAAAGTTGGACAAGATAATATCACTCTACAGCTGAACTGCTCACAACTCAAAGGTCCAAACTGAGGCCGTAACTTCTGATGAGGGATCAAAAGTACATATTACATTATTTATGGAGTCACAAGGAGGTTGTGGTACAGTGTGGTTGTGTTTGTACTTACAGGAAGAGTGGTAATGTTGTTGCATGACAAGTCCACAACAGTCGCTTTGGGGAATGAAGCCTGATGGGAAGAAATATAACATGGGTAACTGCAGCGGTGGAAGAATGAAACACAGACTGACTCCTTTAACCTATAATGATGCATCATATTTTATAAGCTTATCATGTTTTATATGTAAAATCAAAGTAACGAGTAACTACAGCGGTCAGATAAATGTAGTGGAGTAAGAAGTGCTCTGTATCTGCCTGAAATGTAGTAACCAAGAAACCTGTTGATACCAAACCAGCTGAAACCACAGCATTAAAGTCTTTTTTTAAAGTACAGGGCACAAATGTAATGAGTGAAGTTCTTTCATTGTAAGATTAGTAACTCACCAGCTCTTTGACTGGCACCTCAGTGAGGTTACACAGACTCAGGTCCACTTCATTACCACTGATTTTATCCTTCAGGTTCAACACTTTGCTGTTTTTACTCATTGTGGGGAAACTCTGAGAAGAAAAATATAAATCCTGACATATGAGAGTTTGAAAATTCAACAGCTTTTGCGACAGATAATGTGACTTTACACCAGGAGACCCGTATAACGTTAACGTTTCACGTGGTTCGCTCACCTTTTATGAAAGCTGAGACAAAACGGCGTCCACGTGGCTCAACCGACGGAAAGAAAATGAGTAGTCCAACTTGTAAATATGAAGAAATTCAGTGGCAAAAGCTCAAAGATGTTGGCAAGTCTGTATTTCTGGCAGCACTGACTGCCTGAATGGAAATCCACGTCACTGATTAAGCGACAGCGCGGACACGTTGAAGCGAACAGCGCCACCTGCAGCACCGGAGGAAACG
Source organism: Sandelia bainsii (assembly GCA_032362345.1). Lineage (NCBI taxonomy): Eukaryota > Metazoa > Chordata > Actinopteri > Anabantiformes > Anabantidae > Sandelia > Sandelia bainsii. Next base: position 14,683,195 of record JAUMHL010000012.1, on the reverse strand, counting down.
ACGCACCGGCGAAAACGTGTCATTACACCACATGTGACCGGACAGCGCGTAAAAATGTACAAAATACAGCTGGTATCAGCAACATGGACAGAGATCATTAACATGCAAATAAATAAACTGCTAAAATATATTATGCACTATTTTTTTTGTATATCTGACTCGTAGCATAATAATGTAAATGAAATTTGTCTTTTGTCCTATCTTCCACATTAATAAAACAAGCTGTACAGACAAAACCTGCTACAACCTTGTTTCCAAAAAAGTTGGGACACTGTGTAAAATGTGAAAAATAACTGAATGCAACGATATGCTAATAATATAAAACCCATATTTGATTGAAAATAGTACAGACAAAATATCAAATGTTGAAACTGAGAAATTTTGTCTTTTGAAAAACTTTTTTGATTTTATTTAAAGATTTTAATTCAATTCAATTCACCTTTATTTGTATAGCGCCAAATCATAACAAAAGTCATCTCAAGGCACTTTACATAGCAAGGTTTAGGACCTTGCAAA
>JAUMHL010000012.1:14603932-14649249 GCA_032362345.1 Sandelia bainsii | reverse complement strand
ATAGTCGAGTCTAGAGATGACCATTGCCTGGACGAGGAGCTGTGCAGCCTGTTGAGAGAGAAAAGGTCTAATCTTTCTAATGTTGTAGAGAGTGAACCTGCAGGACCTGGAGATTGCAGCTACATGATCGTTCAGACTCAGTTTGTCATCTATGACTGAGATGAAGGTATAATGTTTACCATATTCACCATCATAGTTTATCATGTTAGCGTGCTAACATCCATCAGTTCATCCTGGTGGAAACACAAATGTGTACTAAATGTAATGGTAATTAATTCAATTTCATGGTGGCTCAAATGGAAATATTCATCTCAGTCATCTGGGAATCACAAATGTCAGTATAAAATTGTGTGTCAATCCATCTAATAGTTGTCGAGCTATTTCATTCTTGCAGCCATGGGAATTAAAGATGAATATGTCAAAATAAACCACAAGACACAGCAGTAAAATCTGTGGATCTGTGTTAACTTACAACAAAGACTTTTTAAATGCAGATAAAAAAAATTAAAAAAAACTCTAATAAATCTATGGTAAGTATGTTTATTTGCAGTCTTATTTATTTATTTCAGCCTACATATGGATCATACACTGGCATTTTCTGTTAAAGATTAAAGCATCTTAAGTGTAAGTAAGTGGCTATTTTTATTCTTTACTTTTTTAATTCAGTACTGATCATTCACACCAACATTCAATATTAATTACTGTTCATATCGTATTCATATCATATTCAAATGCAGTAAATATGACACTACATGATCTTGTGTCTTCACCTTGTGTGTTGATTATCTGAGCTCAACCGCTGAGGGCTTACACAAACTGAGGTATTACAAGGTCTTATGGTGCATTTCTAATTGATCCATTCAGCGAAGATGAGGGGTAAAAACAGAGACACAGTGGCAACGTAGAAAACGAAAAAAGCTTTGTTGATTCTTCTGGCCCAGTAAAGGCATTTTCCACCATTATCTCTGCTGCTGAGGTGCATATTCAAAGTTTTCTGCAGCTTCTTCAGCTCGTCCAGGATCAGCAGCAACACATGAGACTCCTCTGACTGAAAGCTGTCATTGACCTGCACAAACATGCAGCCACAGATTCATGTTAGCATGAGGACAAACCTATTACCTATAGGTTTCTTCATACACCTGTATGAGCCAGAACTCCCTACTCTGTCCTGCTCCTAGTTATGACACACTGAAAATGAATGCATTTATACTGTCTTTATTTATCATTCATTCCTCCTCAGCAATTGGCAAAGGCTCTTGTTGCTTCTAATAGTCAGACACTTTGCAGATGTATGAAGAGCAGGTCTGTCTTTTCTATTCTGAAAACACACAGCAGGTTTGACACAGGGATGATTGCACGAGCATTGTAAATCACATTTACTGTGCACTACATGTAATAAAGGACAGGAAAAGTTGGTTAAAGTTGATAACGCAGTCTGCTTTATCAGGACTGTGTGAGTGAGGTTCAGTCAGGTGCTGGTCCGCAACACAAACAATCTGTCATCAGATTTTAAATCCAAATAACAGTATGGGTATAGCTGATTAAGAAAATTTAGATATAAAGATCATTGACTAACTACAACTACTGTAGAATCAGTAACCAGATCATTTCAGAACACTGGAGCATCCAATAAGCTTCTGTAAAAAAAACTGTTGTGATGTGGGACTCACCTGTATTACAGTTATCAAGTTTGACTTTTTCCTGTTTGTCCTCACAGACATCCTTCAGCCTGAGCTTCTCCTGGGAGGGTGTGTCTATTTCCATCAGATACGTAACCAAGATTGTCTCCAGTAGACTGAGCAGCATCAGACCAAAAATCACAATGCAGTAGGTCGCTGAGAGGAGGAAATATGCAGTGATTGTGTTTCTCTCATGATGGTAGTTCAGGTAATATTGTCCCTAAAAGATAGTAAGAAGAGTAAGGGGGCTGTACCTATGAGTGGAGTCTTGTTGGACATGGAGGGCAGGATTTCATTCAGGATAAGCAGCAGGACGGAGATGGCCAGCAGCACAGTGACCTTGAAGCCCAGTTTCTCTCCTCGAAGCTCTGAGATAAAGAAGGAGGCGAGGTCCAGACTCAGGAATAACAGGATAGGCAACAAGAGGTTGATGACATGGAGGAGGGGCCTCCTCTTCATGGTGACCTAAGAAAACAAGTTGAAGGGTCAGAACATCAAAAGATTAAGTATCCTGGACTGCAAGTTAACAAACGTTCAAAATTGCACGTCAGCTTATTAAAACAAGATCACAAATGAAGTCACTTAATTACCACAGATATAATACAAAAGCACTAATTAAGTAATTTGTAAAATTTACTGTACTGTTTAAACTGTTAATTTAAGTTCAAGTAATTCAAGAGCACAAACTGTGAAATTCATAAAATTGACTCTGCTGTTTATATTACGGCCTGGTAAAGCTAATATTAAAAAACTGGAAATCAAGCTACTACTAGCATGAGCACTGCAGTCAGGGTGTCAAAGCCTTTGACCGTTCCTGTGAACATTATTATTATTACTACAGTCACACTGGTGTGTAGCAGATTTCAACAAAAATATTAGAAAAAAGTTACGTAATGCAACTTTAATGTGGATCAAACTTACAAATGTAATTACATAGAACGTATTAAGTAAGTTAATAAAAGAATCTCAGAGCTCAAATTGTGACATTTGTCAATATTGTTTAAATTATGATCTGTTGCTTTTTTGTTTTTATTTATTTTGTTGCTGACAGATGGATTTTCTTGTTTTTTGTCATTTTCTCTGGACTCCACATGAGTCCATTCACACAAGTGATATTCCAATAATAGCGATGACACCGCTCTCTAACCACAAAAATCACAAACACTAAATAACTTTCAAGTTGAGATCTGCATCATCTTCATCAAGCCACTGATGGACCCCTATGTGCTCTTCGTACAGTGTAGATAAGTTGTTCCCACTGTCTGTTGTTGAAGGTAAAATTGGTGCTGGAGACAGTCAGCTGGAGGAACTCCCAGTCTTCATCAACTTTCGGGAAAACTGTGTGGCCCGAGCTTAATTGGAGAAAGGAAGGAACCGAATTTCTTCAACTGAGGTGAGAGAAGATGGAGAAAATTACATGGCAGTCTAAGTGACATAAATAGTCAGGGACAGTCAGACACACAGACACATGTACGCACTCCCTCCCTCACCACTATGCAATGCAGAACCAGCGGAGATGTTGCATCTCTGTGTGTCGAAGGGAAACTTGTGGATGTCCATTTGACAGGTGCCGACCAACTTCATGACCTGTTCAGAATAGATCATCCCATCGTAGGAAATGTATACGTAGGGGAACCTAGCAGCTTCATCTTTGTGTATCCTGAGACAACACACACATAATAATTTCAGGGCATGTTTGTTTGTGAGTATTATGAGTCAGAGATATCTGAAACTCCTTATTGTGATAATATCTCTAATTCTAAACTAATCAATTCAACTAATTTAAAATGAGCTTTTCACACTTTGTATCAGGTTTCATTTATTAATTAAAGTTAACACAGCAGATGTAGCTGATTCAGGCTGTTTAGCTGGTGTGACTAAAATGTTAGCTAAGACAATTGACTGCTGACTGTACTTTGATATTTATTAAACGGACATCAGTGTGGTGTCAATCATCTCATCTAACTCCTCATCAAGAACGCCCAGTTTTAATAAACTGAACTTTGTGTGTCTGTTTGTGCTCACATCTCGTAGAAGAAGAGATCTGGTTCCCAGAGTAGCTCTCTAGGAACTGAAATATTAGTGATTCCGCAAAATTGCGAAGAGTCCCACGAGATTCGTTCATTGTTCCACGTCCGCAGTAGAACAGATAAAAAGGTGTCCACTGGGGTTAGAAGACATTTTGCATTTAAGCAATAAAAATAGGAATTATATAGAGACAATCAACTCACTGTGGTTGCCGAGACAAAAGGAACGAAAGTTTGTGTTTTCTCAATCTGGAAATGAACACACACGTCACATACATGGCACCATTTAGCAGATGAAACAAAGGACAACACAATGATGTCACCTACCACAGCCAGGATGGCATAGAGGATGATGTCCAGCTGCACCACGGTAGGGTGTGTGTGGTCCAGAACGGGCCGGGTCAGTTTAAACACGCTGTTATCTGTGGTCAAGTTCAGGTGGTCCACAATGTCCTGGTAAGTGCACACTTTGTTAGAGGACCCCGCACCTGCATAAAAACAGGTTTCAGTTACAGTTATTTATCAGGATTTTAATATTACACAGCCTTTTAGTTTTACAGCTTTGGTTTGTTGCTTTATAGTTAATTTCATCTGCATTAAACTGTATTATTTTATTGGTGACACTTTGCTCCTATTAAGAATTTATAAAATACAAACATTTAATAAATGGTTTATAACACACTATAATGCAGTAGTTTGCATATATATAAGGGTATTTTAAATGTTTAGTAATGTAGAGCATTTGTTAGCAAATTCTTACTTAACTCATGAAGATGTATTTTATATCATTACAACTGCCATTTTACTACATTTACTTCTGGGTGTTCACAGGAGGAGTTATAACTGTTAACATATAACTACAACTATATTATAAACAGGTTCATAAACTGATTGCCATGTAAAAGTTTTTGGTATATAACACATGCTACACCTGCATGATTGATGTTTTTATGCTACCTATTATAGTTTTTTGGTGGGTGTAACTACATGTTCTTAATACTTAATAGATTTTAAATCACCTTCAAAACAGTAGAAAACATTAATATTGTTAAATGTGCTATTTTTTTTCATGTTTACAATAAAAATCTACTGTTATACTGTTAGCTGGATGACAGACTGCAAATAAAGGAAAAGGTCAACAGAGAAACAGTCCAATCAAAAATGTACTTTTAGATTTAGCTTTGAGTGAGTAATTTGACCTTTGTTGTTTGGTTCTTACTAATACCTCTGTGTCAACAGCCTCCACATCTTAAAAGAGGTTGTTTATCAGATATAAACAGTACTAGTATGATGGAAAGACTAAGAATATAATAACCAATGCATTAGTAACTAGTAATTAGTCTTTTGCTATGAAAAACTCCAATAAGAAAATGAAAACATTTTACTTTAAGACTTCATTATTTAGCATTTGTACTATAAATAATATATTACACACTATGCAGCCATTGCCTATGAAGACATTTTTTTATTATTACAGCTACACATATGTAGATTACAAATTCAACAAAGCTGAAATGTTACCTGCAAGAACGATCAAAATGAGGAAAGCAACAGGCATCATATCTGCAGCCGTGTGTGGTTGTTTGTGCTGCAGCAGCTTCCAGTGCCGATTTGAACAGATTCGCTGCTATTCTTTGATTTGATCTGAGGAGGACTGGCCAGTGTAGATGATCTGCTTCACTGCCTGAAATGAGAAACCCCTCTGTCTCAGGGGACATCATGGATTGGTGCAGTAATTGGTTTACAGAAGAGGAGGGCGATTAAAGTATACATCAAGCTTTCATTTGACTCTGAAGAAAGGCAGTGATTGTTCTGAGTGAAATGGGAGATAATGTGACTCTACAGCACACTAAAAACATATTTGACACTGGCAAAAAGAGCATATAGGGTGTTACATCTTTAAATGTGAGTGCAGAGAGTCACAGAGCATCTACTGCAAGACATCAGAGAGGCGCACAATAAATGAGAAGGGAAAATTAAATGATAGTAGAACTTGATCGCTAAAACAATGTGATAATGACATAACTGTTTCCATTAAAACCCACTAATTCTCATTACAACTGATTTATTATTTATATAAGAGGTTTCTTTTTTACAGTAAGTCACTTCACTGACGGACATTTCATTCTTGAAGTGCTTTTTTTCAACTCTTATTTAAATTTCTCCACATTATAACACACAGCAGCAACTGATGGTGGCTGTGGATCAGTCATGTCAGTGACTCTCGATTGCTTTACCCACTCACAAAACCACCCAGCTTACACACCTTTAATGGACTTGCTGTAATTACAAAGCCCATTCCCATTTCTTTAATGTCTGTAAGACACTCAACATAAAATGGGACGGAGGCAAAATAAGAGTGAAAAGTTTATACAATAATCAAGTAACACTGAGTTTATTTCTAGTTTTACTTTATGTATTTACAGAGGTCGTCGTTTTTATTTATTTATTAAATTTTTATAACTGGACATAAAATGCATATGGAGGGGATGGGACTTCCCAGACTGTGTAGCTTGTGTACAGATTGAAGATGCCAAATATACAATATATACTGTATGTAACAGAAGAATAAAGTTATTAATTGTAATGGTAATTGTAATGTAATGGTATTAATAATGTATTTTGTTCTATGGGAAAGGTGGTTATTTTGACCTGTGAGAATATGTGTTTTTTTTGTGGTGACAAATTTTGAGCAGTGTGCTGGGAAAATGCTGCATACCAACATCTGAAAAATGCCTGTATATCACTGTGAAATGTTAGGGAGAAACTCAGAGCAGTGTTTCTTGTTCAGACACATGAAGCTAAACACAACCCTGCACTGACTAATGAATCATTCCCACAGACAGCAAACAACTCAGCGACCATTTAGTTGCAAAAACTTTATTGTCTGTTTGATGTTTTCCTTTTACACTTTCACTCATAACTCTAGAAAAGTGAGGTCCTGTGGACTCGGTGACTCATTCCATTGATATCACACTGCAACTGGTGCCAGAGAACAGGTTCATGTACACATTCAGACTGTGACCACATGACTGTTTGCAGCTTGGTTATAATAGTGCAGCAGCCTCGACACTTTGGGCCAAGGGAATAGGGTGCCAGCAACCGATTTTGTAACACTACAGAAAGATATGGTACCGCTTTATACGTGTGCAGTGATCCATCATCAAGTATTCTACAGGTAGGTGCAGGCTGGCCTAGACTAACATGCTTATTCTACTAGCGCCTCATGCACCGCAACATTTGTTGTCTAGGAGACAGCTAATAGTGCATTAAATGTTGATATTGTCCCTTTTCAGTTAGTTGTGAGCACGCATATGTGCAAGTGTGTAAACTTTTACAAATCTTTCACATATTTTTATCCACATTCTAATAAACAACAGTGTTTTGCAACAAATTAAAACACAGAAACAGAGAACAGCAACAACAGGTGAGCTATACATCGCCAAAACAACTAAAAGCTTCACAAATTAACAGAAAAGGGCCCGTTGGGGTGATAACAGGAAATATGCGGAGTAACAAAATGCCAGCTTACCACAGTGTAGTCTAAATCGCAGGTTAATATTTTCAAATTCACGGTACGCTGTCATAATTAAAGTAAAAAATAACTATTAAAGACACTGAAACGTCTGAAACTGAACACAAGAGGCCAGTGCAAACATAGTTTCATTGATTGTGAAGACTGTAAATGAGTGTCCTCCAGCTGCAGAAAAGGAGGAGATGCAGCTTTGGCATCTTTATTGCTTGGTGGTACTTAGTGACTTCCAGTTGCACTACAATAATACTGACATGCTAACATGGAGCTGCAGAAGGACAGGATGGCGTGATGGGTGTTAATGTGTGTTTAGAGAACCAGTTCACAAAAAAACAGATCAGGATTTTCTGTTTAATTCCTGTTAAAGTGATGATTTAGATGTCACCTACATTCCCCTTTCTTTAAGATCCACATCAATTATTCTAGATGTGTCTTTTTTTTCCCAGGTCAGGTTTATTTTGGCTGCTCGTCAGTCAAACAGTCCAACTGTTTCTGGATTCACATTCAGCAGAGGTCGTCGTGTTTGAAAATCATGGCGGAGATGAGATGAGAAGATCAGCAGGAGCTGAAAGCTGTATGTAACGTTGAGATGGGAGCTCCCTGATACGAGGAGAGTCAGCATGTTTCAGTCCGGTAAGGTAAAGTAGTCCAGGGTGAGCTGACTTTAATATAGTGTCCGACAACTTCATTCAATTCAATATAAAGTTTAGAACAGAGAAGAAGAAGTATATTAGTAATAAATCCGATTGCCGATCACAGTAGCCCCTGACTGTTTGGATGGTAATAGAGGAGAGGAAAGGAAGGGAAAAGAAAGGAGCAGCATGTTTTTTAGATAGTGTCACAATACACAGCTCTGATTAGTTAGACTTGTAGTTAATAAATTATAAATAATGTAGCAGTAGGCTTATCATTCCCACAACAAATTAGATCACAGAAAAACATGAAGGAAACTCCTGTGAAATAAAAGTGCACATACAACAGAGGTGATGCTGTTCGTTCCTCTTTCCTCCACTTTCCACTCAAGAAGAGTTTAAGCGCCAGCAACGACGATCAATTCAGGAGATGTTTAGAAAGGTGAGGATGTGTTTCCCTGTTCAGTGAAGACTGTATCCAGCAATGCAGCGCTATGACAGGGTACAATGAGCTGACTATGGGTGTGTGTGTGTGTGGATGTGTGTGAATGTGTTACACAATGAGTGGTCCACAATGGGGATGTTTAGGACACTGGCCATCCCTGTTCTCTTCTCCCTGCTCCTCCATGTTGATATTGCTGTTGGAGGTGTGGTGGGGTAGGGATTCCAAAACAGGCCTGTAGCCCCCAAGGTACATCAGACCTGAATGAGAGAAGATGACCCACAAAGAGGGAAAACTGTTACGTTCATTTTATTCTAATTTCACTATTTATTGTTACTTCACCATGTGTAGTGTGTTAGGCAGATGTGTAGGACAAGTTACTCTTACAAGATCTCTGACAGAAAAACTAGCTAACTTTTCACCTTCTAGTGTCTACTTTGACAATGAGTGTGGTTCAATCCTCCTGTGTTCATGCACATTTTCAATTACATAAAATTGTGTATTAAATAAAAAATTCTTATTTTAAATGCTGTAAAGTAAAAAAAAAAAAAATTGAAATGGAAAAGCTGATGTATCGACAAAAAGAAAATGCAACAGGGCAATGGAAAGAGATGTAGAAAGTAATTCATGATGTACATAAGGTATGTGACTTAAACGTCCACTAAAGAGTTGAAAACTTCAGATTTAACATAAATGACAAACATAAATGCCATATTTCCAATCAGACTACATCATTTTCTGTCTTTTGAGATTTGCCTAGTGATCTTTTTTTATCATCTTGTTGTTTCCTCTTCTTCAAAGTTTAACTAATATTCACATAACAACAGCGGGAGAAACACCAATTAATTAGCATTTTAGTTTGCAGACTTTTTTTTTGAAGTTTGTTGGATGGAAAATTGACTAATGTCAATGTGTGTGATGACACTTTAATGCCATGGCTGTTGACAGTCCCAGACATTTTACTTTATTTACTTCATCTTTGCCCTTGTGGTCAATCAGGTGCCGCTTAAGGCAAAAGAAGGGATACTGCTTTTTAATCTGCACCCACTGCTAGCACTTGGCTCTTATTCTTATCTTGTGGCCATAGGTCTCTTGATACAGTATGTGGCAAATACTGTATATGCCACAAAAAAGTATTTTGGAGTATTTTTACACAAAAATGCATGTATGCACACTTCTTCTCATTTCTTGAACATACTAGTTTCAACTTAGCCTCTTAGTTTCATTGGTCTTTTTCACTGTGCTAGGTAACAGTGGGTTTCTTAAGTACTGCTAAGGTGTGTGTTTATATTCATCACTGTAGCTTGATTCTACATAGTAGATAGTTTCTCATGCAATACCACCTGAGGACCAAAGGTCATGTACATTCAACACTGGTTTCTGCCTTTGGCCTTTATGCACTGAGATTACACAGGAGCCCCCAAACGTTTTATGTAGCCTATTTTATTTAGCCAAAGACTTAAATTCTTTTAAATCATCCAGAACTGTGTCACATGAATATCTTAAAAACTTTTCAGTCTTATTTTGCCTCTCAACCAACTTTTATGAGTGAACTTTAGGCATCAAACTCTAAATTAAATTGGTTTAAATTAAGTTGGTCAGTGAGGGCAGCAAGTAGCTCAGCTGGTAGAGCAGTCGTCTACGAACCCCACATCAGTGGTTCAGTTCCCAGTTCTTCCAGGCTACACATTGAGGCGTCTTTAGAGAAGGCACAGAAACCCCGTAAAAGTGCTGACATGTACTGTCTGGCAGCGGTCCAACAAAAATTTCCCCATGGGGATCAATAAAGTATGTCATTATTATTATTATTAAAACACTAAAAATCTTGTTTTTGTACTTCTATCAGATAAATTACAGATTTTAGTATTTTAACTTTTCTGGAAATGGGGTTTGTTTATTGTAATTTTGACAAAGACAATTTTACTTGGCACATTTCGTTACTTTTATACATTTGTAAGATGGAACCAGCTCTCCTGATGTGTGTCTTGACCAGAGACCACGTAAATAATGGATAACTTCAAAATAGAAAGCTCTCTCATCTCTCCTTAATTGTTGTATAATTCTATAAAGTATGGCAATATAACTGCAGAGTAGATCCAGGAGTGTGATTGGAAAGAGATTAATCGTGCAGACGTAGCTTTTCTAGTTAAAAAAAAAGACAATTCTACTAAAAGTTTAAAAATGCTACATCACAACTGTAAAGATACTGAATTACTGAAATACATTGGTGTCCTTTTAGAAAGAAAAGTGCAATCCTAAGCAATCTCTGAATCATGCAGGGCAGCCAAAATGAGTGATTAACAAAAGCTAGATTTGTTATGTGGCATAAATATGCAGGACACAGCAAACTTGTAACTCTGATGTCTGGTGTCTTCTATCTAACCTTTAACTCCATACCTAGTCCTCAATGTGCACTGGGCACGACTCCTCATCTGTCCATCCAAAAGAAGGCGAATGAAGGAAAGTAGACAGAGGATATCAACAGAAAGAAGGAAGGAGAAGAAGAAGGAAAAGGTCCAGGAACAGAATAGGTGACACATGACAGGGGGGAAAAAAAACAAAAGAAAAAGAGAGATAACAGAACACTTTTACAACACAAAGAGAAAACATGTCACAACAACCGCCATAAAACACCAAAGGGATGATGTAGGTTCAAACTATTGAAGGGAAATCAGGGTTTAAGAGGGATGTAGCTGAAAGCTTTGAGAATGATGCAGAGCTAGAGGATGTGAAACAAGTTTAAAGACAAAATTACTAAACCTTGTCACTTATAAGCTACATTAACCTTCTGGAGTCTTCTCATCAGTGATTTACAGGTACAAATTTCATGTATTATGGGTTTGTACTGAAAAGATTATATAATAAATGTGGGTTAAGATCTATTTAAAGGGTGCTATAGAGAGATAATCATATATGTGTAGAAAGGCAGCAAAAAAACGCAACAGAATAAATAATAATAGCATTAAATTAAGGATGAAATTGACACCTTTAGCTCTTTACACAGTTACAAGTAAGAAGCAGGGAAGAGGATTTGCAGAGGATGGGGGAAGATGGTGGGGTTTAAGAATGAGTTGCAGATGTTTGGCAAAGCGGCTTGGAGCTGGCAGACACTGAACATGAACTTCAACTCTGGGATGGACCCGGTTCTTTCCCTCTTCAACACTCACACAAAACGGAAAATACAGCATGCAAAAAGCACTTGTCAGAGACACAACAAAGATGCACTCTCACATACACATCCATACACCAGGGCTTTAGCTAAATGAGAGAGGAGGGAGAGAGTGCACAGCTAACTGGTACTGAATAAGCAATGAAGCACTACAACACCAAAGGGTAGGGATGAAGAGAAGAAGGAAGCCTCCAGAGCTCCATGCTGGGCAACGATCACTAGCTGCTACTAAATGTTTGATTCTTTCTAGCTTTATGTTAGCTTGGCAAGCTAACGTTTGAAATCTATGATTCTTCTGACTGACATCTTATGCCATCTTTTCCTCTCCTCCCTCATCTCCCCTCACACCCCCCCATCCTCAGCTCTCATTGGTCCATGTTCTAGAGGTTGCCACTCACCGGCGAATCGACTGTCGGGAGCCTGCTCATTATCCAACCCCAAAGAGGGTGTGTCACAGAGGGCGACGCCCTGATTGTTATTGGCCAACTCTGGACACCTGGTCCGCCCACCTGCAAGCGAGGGCAAAGGTCAAACAAGAGCAGCCAGGCACAGCACGGGGGTGGGGGGGTGGGACAGGCAGAGTGAGGTAGGGAGAGGAGGAGTGCTGTCAGAGGTGGAGGAGTAAGGTTGGCCATGCTGAAACAGCATTAACAAAATAAGAAATGATAAAAAATATTTGTGATTAACATGATGTTTTCCCTGTAAGATCAATCCCTCACTGTAGTTAGTACATATAATCTCTCTGGACTGACTTTCAGAAATAGAGAGATGGCATTTTTTATTTCGCCTGCAGCTTCATAAATTCTGAGAAATACAGTAAGCCAAAGGTCTGTAAACTGGGCAGGTGTAGAGAATGTAAAGCTGAAAGAAGGAACAATAATCAAACACGTGCACAGAAAATTGGTGTTAACCTCTGTAAAAATGTATTATATCAAAAGCAGCAATTATGTTATGTGCACATCCTTATGTGTAAGGATAATCAAGTACTTTATCACTATTTCTAAAGGGTTCGCCAAGTAACACCTAAGACCTTTTAAATTTATTTTTAATACCACATACTGTAACATGCAATTTAATGAAAGTTTGGAGAAAAACCACTAAGGACTAAGGTCTGAAATTATTTCTCACATGCATGAATTTATACAGTACAGATAAATTAAATATAAGATTTTGGTGTATATTTTCATCATTAATTACATAGGATGGCAAATGAGACAATAATGTACACAGAAGCTCTACAGGTTGCATCTATGCATTTTTCTGCTGATTGCAGTCCTGACAATGAATAACAATGAATGCCTGTGTGTGTACACTTCTTTGAGTGTATACTAATAAGGAGGAACTGGCAAAGATGGCTGAATGATAGGCAGCTCAGCACAAAGACACAGACAGGACACATACAGAAGGTGTCTGGCAGCATCGGTGCAAGTGCACACGTTTGTGCGTGCAAACATACATCCTGCAGTCCGTGTGCATATTCACAGTTTGTCAGGCACAGGTCTGCTTTTCTCCTAAAGAACTGAAAAGTCATTCAGTAACTTACATGTACTTAGATACAGTTTTAGTCTAGCCCGAGGTATCAGAACCCAAACAGACACACACACAGATCTATATGGCGTAACACTTTTTCCTCTCTTTCTCTCAAACCCACGCACACAGGCATGCACATAAACAGCATTCAGTAGCAGTGCGGATGGAGCACAAAGAAGCTTCATGATGCAGGAGATGCAGACTGCCGAGCTTTCTGCAGAAGAACATGTCAATGATACACTTGATTACATATGCATACAGTAAATACACACCAACACAAACTGTACACACCAAGATTGATATACAAGTGCAAATCATGCAAATGCAAGTCATAAGCCTGGTGTGCCACAGAACCTCACTTAAACCACACAGAAATCGTGAATGTGCTTGTTTTCTGGAAGGATGCTCTAATCGACTGGAATACTTATTACAAGTTGCTTCATTATCTACTATTAAATTCAGCAATCAGTAAATAGTGATTGTAGTTTTCACAACCTGTTATCTGTGTAACAATTCAGGGGCCTGATCTCTTAAAGATGCAGGGTTGATATAGCTGGAAGCTGGAGGTTTTTAGTGTTTAATGAGAAATACTTTTCCAGTGACTTCAAAGTTGAGGGAAATATCTGGACATTTAGTTGTTAAATGCTCCATGCTCACAGGTAGTCTCCAGCTGTCTGTCTTTGCAGACAGTGTACAGTGGGTTTTAAGAGCTTTTAGTAGATATTATTATAAAAAACAATTTGACGTGATGCTTTAAGTAAAACCGCGCTACATAAAGGATTGGCACACACTGGATTGTGAGAAAGTGAGAGCTGCAAAGCATGCACCCATTTGTCATACAACTTTGGCATGAATAAAAATGTCATGCCACATTTGGAGGAGCCTTTGAAATGGAACAGGTCTTATTGTTATGGCATCTTGGTGTGGAGCAACAGACTTCTAGTTAATGTCCCCGTCTATCAAGGACTGTAGAATGTGGTGGGACTCCAGGACTGCTGGTGTCTTAGGCAATGGTGGCCAGTGGTCACATCCTACAAGCTGATAGTGGCACTGGAAAAATTTAAAGACCTTTGCTAAACTAAAACAGGATTGTTTTTAGATTTAGGAGATTTTAATATGACCACAATGTTCAGATTTGAGGAGCCTGTTCATGCCACATCCAGTGCAACTTTGTGACCTTAAAACCTGACTATAACATGATCAGAAGTGGACTGAGTAAACATTTTAATATGATCATTATGTACCTGTATTACTTCAAGCAGCCTGATCAGAGCATCCTTAATAAACAGGTTTTAGTCAGGATTTATTTTCAGTATTTATTCGAGTTCATCTAAAGAGCTCGGTCCTTAGTTCGAAGCAGAAAAAGGTTCTAGTGCACAAATGCTATATGAGAAGCAACTCACTCTAGCTCAGATTTTGCATGATGTGGTGGTTTCTGCCATTATTACATGCATTTTGAAATGCACTGCCCCATCTACAGGACAATATCTGATACAGGATCCCTTTATTTTAAAGGGGTTTTCATTACGCAGCGATGATTCCGAAGAATTAAATGACAGCAATACATTAGATCAACTATTCAGTCCAAAATAAGTCATTTGAATTAAGAGTTTTCTTTTCACAAGGACTTAGAGAGCAACAAATGCAAAGGGAAGTGAGAGGTAGGCGTAGGATGGTCAACCATAGTTACCTTTCCCATTAGACGGGGAGGAGCAGTCCTCTTCAGTGACATCATTTCCCTTAGGAAAAGACAAAAAAAGGTTGATGAAACTTAATCAAAAACATAAAATGTTTCATTCACATTAATCACACTCTGATCTACAAACATTAGTGTTTTACAGTTACCTCTGAGTCTTGCTCCTCCACAGCCACTGAATAGTTTTGTTCCTTTGGCTCCTTTAAAAACCCCTAAACGAAAGAAAACAGACAAACTGAGACTGTCCAATAATGAGTTAACACATTTATGTCAAATTACAGGATGTCCATCCATGCTCACCCCATCCTGAAGCAACGGTCCTCGGCTTTCCATTGTGGCGTCCTGGGCCTCCTCGCCTTCCACATCATCTCCTCCAGGCTCGCCATCGGCCCCGGCCAGGTAGGACCCTGACATGGAGGACATGGTGTCAGTGCTGATGTGGGAGTGCTGCGAGTGCGACGAGGCCATGGACATCACTGACTGGGCCAGGCTGCTGCTCACTGGGTCTGGCAGACAGACGGAGACATACGGGCTCAGGGATCGGAGGATTTTTTTTTTTCCCCCCTTTGGCTGTCAGGTGCAATTTCACTAATCCCATTAAATCACCAACAGCAAAAACAAAACAAAAAAAAAACCCATAGATATTGTACTTTCAGTAGGATCATATAGTCATAGATAATATTGTCACATGGAGGGAACAGCTTAAAAGTTTTGAGAAATACACTTTATTTAGATGAAAAGATTGACACCACTTTCAGATCTGTGCACCAAGTATGGTGCTACAAATACAAGATGACAAGCCAAGCTTAGCATCTCCAAGACTTATAGATCAACATGTTATACTTTGTTTATTTCATCTATAAATTTACAGTTATGTAAGTTGTGTACAGCCAGGTGCAGTGACTTCCTGGAGGCTTGTCATCACAGTGAGGTTCCCAGATTCAGTGTCAAACCCAAAACATCAGCTCAACTAGATATCCAAGTAACAGCCAGACTAGCTGCACAGAAGTGTTAGGTGGCTAGATAAACAGTTGTTTATTAATAGCTAGCATGTAACTCCCTCTAAAATCACAGATTTTTTTAAAATTCTTTAAATTTCTGAAGCGCTCTGTATGTCACACAAGATTCACCCCAGACCTCTGTCAGCAACACAAGATGGAGGGCCTGGCTACACAAGTACTGGCTATGTAGAAGAGGACAAACATGTTTGAAGTTACTATTCCACTGAGCCTTTTATTCCAGCTGTAATAACAGTCCTCTTTGCTTATTTGGCTTAGAAAGACTGTCTAGCAGATTTTCCCATAAAATCTGATACAGTGGCACCAAGATAAAACGCTGAGGTGACACAAGCTAATATTTAATTAATGTTAAAATGTTCCATGCAGCTCCTAGAGCTCTTCGCTTTTAGCTTTGCTCTTGCTAGCTTTCAGAGATACTGAACTCCTTTAAGGTTAGGGTTAAAATTAGAGTTGGGCATGTGGGGGCAAGCATTTAGCTGTGATGGATAAGGTTGGAATTAAAAGACTGTCAGCAAAAGTCCTCCCAAGTATAGAAGGACAAATGTATGTTTGTGTGTACCTTCAGGGGAGGCGATGGTGGAGGAGAGAGGGGTTCCTGTACAGGATGACTGGTCGATCGCTCCAGACGAGGAGAGAGTCAGGTTCTCACTGTCTGGAGTCACTCCGCACTGTAAAACAACAAAACGAGCAGCAGTGATCCCTCACATGCAAAAAAAACAAACTAAGACGTACACACCCACAACCTTTGGAGTTATCTGACATTGAGATAACCCAAGATGTACTTCACACACACCTCCTGCTGGTCCACGGTGTGTTTGTGGCGGCAGGCGTCCGATTCACTACAAGACTTCTCATCCTCCTCCTCAGGAAGCACAGAAGAATTCTGGGAAAGTGACCTGAAACAAACAACATGGATTAGCTTCAGACCAAAATAACAGGATTGGGTCTAATTTACTAATATAAGGAAACACTGAAATAACATAAAAATGAGAATAATTAAAATAGCATATGATCTAAGAAGAATTAGAATGAGTAGTATTTCAAGATGGCTTCATACACCCAAGTGTGTTGTAAGAAAATAAATTCATAAATATACTAGAGTTTATTTAGATATTTTCAGGTAAAATACATTCCTCAAGATCAGTGAAAGATAAGTCAATGAGTTTCCAGTAAATAACCAAATGCAACTTGTACTATCATGAAGTGTGTGTTTTTAACTTGACTACTATAAATTAGGAAGTTGACAGTAAATATGGAAAGTTTGAAATATTATTTGGTTTATCTGCTGTATATAAATACTAGATTTACAGTACCTCTAAGTTCTCAGCCCCTTTTGAAGTTTCCAGATTTTTATAACATTGAATCCGTTTTGATGAACTCTGGGTAGTTAAAGCCCAAAGTTGCACTAAATGCTTCAACTAACTTCAATGACACATCTGACTCTAGATACAGTCGACTTCAACCAACCAGGGCTTTAGTTTGGCCAAGGCCAGAGAGACAGACTTACTTTGAACCACTCTTCTTGAGTTTGAGTCCCTGACTAGAGTTGGAGTGGTCTAGAGGGCAGAGGGAGCGGGCAGGTGCGGGATGGGGTTCACTGCTGTATGGGGGCAGTGCTCCAGAGACATGACTGGGACCAGAGTGGAGAGGAGGAGGAGCTGCTGAGGTGTTGAGGGGTCCATTCAACGCCTCCAAGAGAGACACCGCTTCGTAGCCAGGAGGGATGTGTTCTGATGTCTGCAAACAAGAAGACAACAACACTGGGGGTGTGAGTTTACTGGGATTGAGAGCACATTTTAATATGTGTTGTTTTTTCCTGCTCTGTCTCACCGAGTGTTCCTCTGAGTCTGACGTCTGTGAAGTGATGACAGGGTTAAAGCTGGCAGGTGACAGAGGACTGAGTTTCTTCCTCATGGCTCGGATCTGCAGGAGAGCTCTGAATGCTGTAAGAAAAACACATTTAAATAATACGTATATCTAACAACAATTGCACTGACAATGACATTTACATTTCAGAAGAAACACTGATAAACTTTCCAAAAAAAAGACCAAGAGACAATTTCTAAAACACTATCCGATTTTGGGAAACAAATTACCCAAAGAGGCCAATTTGACATATGTAAAATACAGAGGATCTGTAAGACAGTGTCAACATTTATTTTGGCTCAAATATAAAAATTCTAAATGTTAAATAAAACCGTTAAACTAAAACTGTTAAATAAAATCTAAGGATGGGTTGTTTTGATGGGTGTCTCCCTTTGTGTGTCCAATAAAATAATGCTGCACATTTCACATCTGCTTTTCCCAGATGTTAAATTTCAGACCCTGTTCCCTCTGCGGCAGTGGCCAGTCAGCAGTAATAAATCATCTGCAGTGGCTATTGTTTTACATCTCCATTCCCCCACACCATACTTTGTGTCTCTGTATAGAAACGCCTTCAAATACATATAGCATGAGAGCAAATGTGCAACTTTCATCTGAGATGTTTTTCATCCATTTTACAAATGCAAAACATAATATAAATTTTTTTTTAAAAAAATAAAAAAAACTCATAGAACAGAACACAAAACAAAATTCAGTCTCATTTGATTTCTCTCCACCTCATCAGGAGGCATTTTGGGATTGTGACATTGTACTTTTTCTATTCCAACACAAAAGACGTTTAAACGCTGTGAGTGCTTGAAGGGAGCTTTTGTTAGTTTTAACCAATCTTATCTCATTTCAGCAACCACTTTTCAAACTGTGGGTGTCTTATTTTGGAAAGAAACTCTGCCACTGATGGGAACTCACGCAGTCTGCAGATGGGGCAGCAGTTGGCCTGGTAGCGCAGCGTGTCTGCGCAGGCATTGCAGAGACACAGATGTCTGCATGGCAGAATGAGTGTGTCTCGCACATCCGACAAACACACCACACATTCTGCACTATTGTCACTGATTTCATCATCAGCAACCTGGAGACAAAGAAACATTGAATTCATAAGAGAGAAAAATAATTTTTAAGTCAGCTGCAAAGACACAGTCCCACTGATTTATTTCACTGCACAGTCACTTCACTTCTAATGCACTCAAAGAGGAGCAGACAGAAGAATCTCTCCTGTGTGATCCTTACCTTTGATTCTTGGTTGTTGTATTTGTTCTCTATCCCATAGATCTCCTGCAGTAGATAACTCACTCCATCCACCTGAGGAAAGCAACATGTTGAAGAATAAAGGGAGCAGGTCTCATGGGCGAGGTGTCATTTTCAAGAGGGAAATAAAGCCTGGGAGTATCTTTGTCTTTCAAAAGCATTAAAATGTTACACAAAAGGAGGAGAGAGAAGAAAGGCAGGTGTATTCACCACTTGTTTCTGCTTCAGAGGCTTCACGCAGTAGCTCCCATCCATGTGCTGTAAAAGAAAGCAGCAGTTGTGCATGGTTATCTAATTTATTCTGAGATTTAATTTACCTTCTCTGTTTCCTAATTTCATACACACAAACAACAGTCAAACCATCAATCTAGTTGAAGATTTATTTTCTGTGAGTATATTAATTGACTAATCATTTCAGCTGTATCTGAGACTCTTGGCATAAGACTGTATTAGAGTAGCTGCAAATGTAAAGCGTGTTCCACAGTTCCTCACTTACCTTTTCAAACGTAGCCAGAAGGATGTGAGAATGTCCCAATTGTTCTGCACAGATTAAAACAGATTTTGTTTAAAATTCGTCAGTTCTAGTTTCCCATCAGACCACCACCGTGATAAACATACAGACGCTCACCTTCTCCCTCGTCAACCACAGCCTGCACCACCATGGGGAAAATCTCCTTATCCATATCATACAGCAGCTAAGGAGAAATCAGCGAGAGAAGAAAAACACATGAGCTATGTATCTGTCAATGCATATAAACTGGTTTCACACTATAGCACAGCCTCATACAGACGTGTTTGATGGCCTACCTCATCATCTGCCCACTCGCTAAGGTTAATGGTGTGAGAGGGCAAACAGAACTGCTGGCAAACTCCCCTCTTGAAGTGCACTGTCTCTGACTGCAGAGAGCTGTCCTGGGGCAAATAACTGGGGGAATAAACATATATAGTCAATCTATGCACACAACTGCACAACATACATAGCTGCACAATATATTAGTTGATCAGGATCAGGAAACTTTTATATCTTATAACTGTAGCAGTTTATATACATTTTCTGAGCAGTAAACCAAAGAGTCTTATTTAATTCTACTTGAATCTTGTTTCCTCTCTGGACAGAAATAGAATCACAGACAGCTCTTTATGCAAGCTCTTTGTTTAATTATCGCAAGATATACAGCATGTATGCAAAATCCTATCGTCATTATTAAGGAGTGTCTGCATGACTATTTATGGAAACTTTAGTTTTACAGACAATTTGAATTTTAACCCTAGAGTAAACAGGTTTTAATAAGTATAAAGAGAGGAGTGTTGGCTACCTTTAGCCATCATAAAAAAAACGTAGTATGTACTGGCACCATTTTATTTACAGTAAGATAATATGAGGCTTCATCTGCCTGCTGTGACTAAATGAATAAAACTGATGGCATAAACATAGAACCAATGTTTCCCTTTATTAGCCCCTTTAGTCAGCCCCTATGATCATCCAGGGGGTCAAATCATCCCTAGTTGACTCTTGAGAAAACAGTGTGACAGTCAGCATCTTATACCTAAAGCAATTAACGTTTATCAATAATTCAACTCCTGCATTAATATATTAAAAGAGGCTAATTCTACGATTTGATTAAAATTTGTGATATTCCATTACAATGAAATGTATAGATATCACCAATTGATTAGATATTGGATTTTAGCAAATATTTTAACATCATTCATGTGTTTTTTGTTTTTTTAATCGTATAAGGTATTTCCACTTACACTGGCACACCATTGTGAAACTCCTCTATGGCCTGGTAGTAGATGGTGATGGCCACTTGGGTATCTGCATCGAATATGAACTCTACATTGTAGCAGGCTCTGTTCTTCCCCGCTGCTTCATCACCTGGTAGCTTCAGGTCCTCGCTGCACCTATGGTTGGCAAGGAAACGAGAAAAAGGGGGGATACAAGAACAAAGGAGAAGGTTTCAAGGAGGGAACAGAAATGCTAACATAATTCTAACCTCATTTGCAATGTCTGAGTCATGGCGAAAGCGTATTTACTGTTAGACGTCATGTAATGACCATAATTAAAAACAATAATTAACATGAGAATTTCTTGATATCTTAGACTTACAAAGAATCATGTTTTCTGTTAAATGTAGTATGATTTTTCTTTCACTTGATTCACGTGATTTTATTTTTGGTGACACTTCAGTGTGTTATGAGCATGCCTGAAGAACATAAAAGTTTGAATTGCAGGAAAAAAAAAAAAACGTGGTATGGTTTGACACCATCACTTAAATTAGCTGTTGTGGCTCTTTACCTTAAAATAGCTCAGTGGACATAAATTTAGACAACAACAGCATAATAAGGGGTTACGCATATGTACGGGTGGAAAGAGATGCATACCGTACAAGCCGCAGTGTGTCCTTACGGATGTTTATAAGGCTTCTTAACGTCTTCACTGGTTCCTGAGGAGGAGGAGCTGCGTATGGGAACTGTAAACAAAAAGAAAACAACAAATTATAGATGTAAGATACATGTTATGAGACTGAAGATAGTAGTATTCAGCTGCCCTAAACTGCAGCGACATTCCTCACTTTGCCACAGGTTACACAATGACTGTGGCTCTGGTTTAACCCAAACACAAAAGTGTTGTCAGCACCAGTGAGATCCGTGCTGACAAGTGCTGAGCCAGAGCAAAACAAAAAAAAATCTGCTCAGACTGTGTCTTTCCAGGGACGAAGCTAACACTACTGACAGCAAATTTCTGCACACACAAAGACCACAGGAGTGTAAAACAGTGTCTGTCTTTATTTCAAGTACCACGGAAATTTGATGACATAAAGTTTCAATAAGAAGAATGTAAATTGTCTTTTATTGTTAGCTAAGCTTTATGCTTTTCAAGATTCAACATTCAAGATTCAAAAAACTTTATTAATCCCACAGCCGCTAATGTCACAGCCACTCACAGTTGAAAAGGAAAGAAAAGAAAGAACCATAACCAAGAGATCTACACCAACACAAAATACTAAATAATCATATACAGGATACACAATGGATAAAAACAGGTCATTATCAGACCAGGATGTAGTGTAGGGAATTGATAACATAAATATGACCCTGATAACTGATAAATAATCAGCTATCTGATAATGATCACGATAGTTGTCCTGAGTTGTACAGTTTTGCAGCCACAGGCAGAAAGGATCTCCTGAGATGCTCTGAGGAGCACTTGACATTGATCAGTCACTGGCTGAACGTGCTCCTCTACACTGTGTAGTGGGTGGGAGGGATTGTCCAGAATTGAGAGGAGTTTTTGGACAGCATCCTCCTAACAGCTACAACATGTAGGGGGTCCATTTCCACACCCAGAACAGAACCAGCCCTCCTGATTAACTTGTCCAGCCTGTTAGTGTCTGCCACCTTCATGCTGCTGCCCCTGCAGACCACAGCATAGAAGAGCCTTCTAAGAAAATATAGCCGGCTCTGGGCTTTTTTTATGCAGAGCGGTTGAGTGTGTAGTCCAGTCAAGTTTATAGTCTAAGTATACTCAAGTATCTGTGATCAGATACAACCTCAATCTACTCCCACCATATAGAGAGAGGAGTGACAAGACACCTGGATTTCCTAAAAAAAAATTAAAAAAAACAGGGGAGAGCGCAAACACAGTCCCTCACTACCAGAAATTATGCAGTTGAGATTCCCACATTTGGGGAATGTGCAGGGGTCAGCACAACCGGAGTGCAATGGCTGAGCCTCTCCCTGGGTGAACCACCTTCTTGATCATAGTGTCTCCCCTGCCAGGTAAGTATATATTTCACTATTTTCTCCTGTGACCAACTCTACCTTTAGAGTTAAAAGCCAACAGTAAAACCCCTGGTGTAAAAATTTACACATAACCTTAAACTTGACCTAATAGGTGGTTCATTTCTCAGCACTTTCTTGTTGTGCGTTTAAAGCCAGAACTTGCTGACTGAGCATGGGGGAAGAGCAAAAGTGGTTTTAGGATCACCGGAGTAGAAACATGCAGGATGTGGTTAGATACCTCCACACTACAACCTTTCATCTGTGTGTGTGGATAAAGGTGTTTGTGTGGTTGTGAATGGCACCATATTCAGTACCATTACACATCTGGGCTCAGCAGGAGCCACGCCAGTAAACCACACAAACAAACACACACAGACTAACAGATGCTGAAAAGAGTCATTCATTGGAGACTCACAGGCAACAGTGTAGGTCTTTAGAAATCACGAAATATCAGAGAAGCACTCAGTATTTCCCCACCAATGCTCAGATTAAAATAAAAAGGTTATACTGTTCTCCTTTTCAAATAAGGTGAGTATACTTCTAAGATGTGATGAGAAGAATACAACAGAAGTGCATTTACGATACTGATACAGTCTTTTGTACAGCCAGGCTTACAAAAGTAAAGTTTTTCTGATAAATATAATTATAAAAAGACTCCACTCATGTTAGCAACTCTGTGAAGCCATACACAAAGGTGCTTTGAGGTAAATGCTGACAAACTTACAATTAAAAAGCCAAATATTATGTTTATCCTGTTCACTGCTCATTAAAATTACATACCACACATATAATTCTATACCATATTAACTATATCCTTCTTGCCATAGTACACAGTTTTAACAGTTGGTTCACAAACTAACATATTTAAACACTTTATATTAACAGGTGAGTGTGCATGGTTGTTTGTCTCTGTGTGTCGGCCCTGCGATGGATTGGCAACCTGTCCAGGGTGTACCCCGCCTCTCGCCCGATGACAGCTGGGATAGGCTCCAGCACCCCCCGTGACCCTTACGAGGACAAGCGGTTAAATGAAAATGGATGGATGGATGGATATTAACAGGTATCTATGTCATGGCCAGTTAAACTTTGTAAACAGAAAGCCAAATGCCTAACTTAGTCAAATTTTTCCTGTGGGTATCTCCTCCACTTTTTTCCATTTAGCTGTGGGAGAATAGCACACTCAATGATTGACTGTGTGTAGTATGGACTTTGGACATGAAAACAAAGTACAGCTATGTCATTAGTTATGGACCTGATGATGGCACTAGTTGCCAAGTCATCTAATATTGTAATTCATCCTCAGAGGGGACATAGATGTCTGCACCAAATTTTATGATGTTCTAATAGTTGTGCTAGAGGAAAAGTCATGGGATGACCAGTGTCAGCATGATTCATCTTCATGGCAAACCATCTAATAACTGTTATTTCAGAGCGGATCAAGTGGTGGAGTGACATAGCCTTCCCTGCAGCCACTCCACTAGCATGGCTAAAAATCCATTTTGGATTTCCCTGTGCCTCAGGGAGGAGTATCTGAAAATCCCCAAATATAGCCTCATCCATTATCATATTTGTAGAGCGGTGCAGGAGACCGAGAACACAACAACTGCGGTCGGGTTTATGATTCCACAGCACCATCTGCTTAGAAACCACCAAACATTATATAATGCTGGTAAAGCTTCAGATACACATACAAGAAGAAAACATGTCATCACCAGCTGAATTCTGTGCCCACGGGAGGATTATAAAACACCCACATAATCGGGAGAAAAACTGCACTCCTAATTTTAGCCCCAGTCTAGACAGAAACAGCAGTGGAACTGAGATTAGCTCAGAAAGTGATGGCTTCAATTAGTCAAATAATTTAACTCCCTCAAAGCCTTTTGGTGTTTATCAAATTCTCTCTTTCCTCTCCAGACGTGAGCTCTTTTGATCAGCATCTCTCATTAGTTTGACCTTCAAGTTCATGATTAGGTTGAACGAAACCTCCTGAGGAACCGTCGCCTATCAACCTCTCTGCGCGAAGAGCCAGCAGACTGTCGATTCACTTTTAATTAGTTTGACAGGATGAAACACTAAATTCATTTCCATCAGTAACAGTCTGACAGCCTGTTAATTGCCACTGCAGGTGTCATGGCTGCTGAAATGGATCCCTTTCTGGTTAATGAAAAAGAGACAGCTAAACCTTTCTATGCTGAGACAAGCAGTTGGTTAACCAACCAGCTAAACCAAACAATTGCTGTTCTTGCTTCTCAATTGTAAGGAATTGCAAAACATGATATTTTAAGACATAATCATGAACTGTAATGAGTATTTTTCAGAATTTTCAACATTTTAAAGATGAAACAATCACAAAATAAATTATGAATTAAATGTTTGTGGCAGCCTCAGAACCTTTGTTTATTTCTCCCCTCTTTTTATATATACAGTGCTGTTAAAAAGTATTTGCCCCCATCCCGATTTTTTTTTTGCATATCTGTCACACTCAAATGATTCAGATCATAAAACAAATTTGGAACAGTGGTGAAACTTCTCAGGAGTGGCCAGCCTACCAGAATTACTACAAGAGCACAACAACAACTCACCCAGGAGGTCATAAAAGAACCCAGAACAACATCTGAAGAACTGCAGGCCTCACTTGCCTCAGTTAAGGTCAGTGTTCATGATTCAACAATAAGAAAGAGACTTGGCAAAAATGGCATCTCTGGAAGAGGTCCAAGGCGAAAGCCACTGCTGACCAAAAAGAACATAAAGGCTTGTCTCACATTTGCCAAAAAACATCTTGATTATCTTCAAGACGTTCGGGCAAATATTCTGTGGACTAAGAAGACAAAAGCTGAACTTTTTTAAAGGTGTGCATCCCATTACATCTGGTGTAAAACTAACACAGCATTTCATAAAAAGAACATCATACAAACAGTCAAACATGGTGGTGGTAGTGTGATGGTCTGGGGCTGCTTTGCAGCTTTAGGACCTGGACAACTTGCCATAATTAATGGAACCATGAATTCTGCGCTCTACCAGAAAATCCTGAAGACTGATGTCCGGCCATCAGTTTATGACCTCAAGCTCAAGCACACTTGGGTTATGCAGAAAGACAATGATCCAGCTTGGTCCAGACTTAAATCTGATTGAGATGCTGTGGCATGACCTTAAAACCCTCCAATGTGGCTGAATTAAAACTATTTTGCAAAGAAGAGTGGGCCAGAATTCCTCCACAGTGATGTGAAAGACTCATTGCTGGTTACTGCAAACGCTTGATTGCAATTGTTGCCGCAAAGGGTGGCACAACCATTTATTAGGTTTAGGGGGCAATTCCCTTTTCACATAGGGCCATGTAGGTTTGGACAACTTTTTTCTCTTAAACAGCCTTTTCTATTTACTAATATTACATTTGTTTGATTATCTGAATCATTTAAGTGTGAAAAATTAAGCAAAAAAAATAATTCAGGAACGGGGCAAAGACATTTACATTGTGCTGTATTATTCTAATCTTCAACATGGACAGGAAATCTCTAAAAAGTTCAATTTACAATCCCTTGACAAGTGGACAAACTCAAGCTTTTGAGGAATATCTTGTAAGCTCCAGAACAGTTTCTAGGTGTATCTGTGGTATTGTTTTAACACATGATCAAGCATTTAGTGTGTGTGAATACCTACCGCCACAGGTCTGGTCCCCAGGAAGTTCAGGTCTGTGTTTTCTCCAAACAGGTAACCTTCCGGATGGGTGGAGTCAAACTTCTCTCCCCCCATGATAAAATGACTGGCAAAGTAACTCCCTGCACACAGAAAAATTACTTTCACACTCAAGAAACTCAAAACACATAAACTGAGGTTACAATAGTTATATGAATCTGTTTTTCCCTCAAATAAGTAAAAATATCTGTTGTTAGTAACTACTCAAAGAATAAGGTGGATTGCTGCTCTATAAAATTAAGAATATAAAAAGTTGATTCTAGAAAATATTTAAAACAGACTAATCTTCTTTTGCCAGGTTGCTGGCCCTTAAATCTCTGCCCTCGTCAGTCATAATCTTACCCTTATTTTGCATACTATAAAAATAAAGATTAAAAAAAAAGATTTACTAAAACTGAGATTTATTGAAGAGCGATATTTGTCAGCTGCAAACCAAACCCATCTGGCACTTCACTGGCATAAAATATGAATATGTCTCTTTAATATTTAAACAGGGGCTACAGAGGTTTATCTTCAAGTTATCAAGTACAAGTGGCAGTAATCACTAGAAATGAGAGGAAAACGTACAGTTTTTTCTTTTCTAATTTTAAGCAGACACATAAAACCTTGAAAAGGATTGGTCACAGTATACTGACTACCTGCAGTTTGTCCACCTGTTTACAGAGATTTTGGGTTGGTGACAGCAACACTAAATAGACATTCTGCTTTTAAATTACAGGGTGGGCTACTATCATAAGACTGTAATAGTGGCTTAGAGTCTTTAAGTACATGCTGGACAGTCATGTTTCTACAGGGAGGATACCTAGTCTGGCATCTCTGATCTGAATCAGTTTTCTTTCACACTTATTAATGGCGTAGAAGACAAAGGCTTTGAATGCTCTGACATTGCAAGCCATTCACGTGGCACAAGAAACCATAACACCGCAAATCGTGAACTAAAAAAAGCTCCAATGACGACGCTCTCCCTCTCTCCATCACTTTATTATTATTTACAGCAGGTGGGAGCAGTGAGCTGGGCCGAGGCTTTGTCACCAGATCCCACAGACAGGAACTGGGGCTGACAGATTGGTTTCACCAGCAGCCATTGCCATCACCTCTCCTTCTCCTTCAGGCTGCAACCAGGACTGTTATATCACAAATTCATGCGGCTAATTCACCTCGCTGTGGGGAGATGGGTGGTAATGGCATCCACAAGTCAACAATTTTTCCTTCTCTTCCATCCTCTCTTCAGTACATAATCTATAAATCTAAGATATTACTGTGAAATATAGCCGTCATTACGTGAGAGTTTAATAAAGCTCTATTATGATATTCCCTGATTCTGTTTCAGATCTCATTTTGTGAAAGATTTTAATTTAGTTTGCTTATGAAAGATTTTTAAACCAATTGCATTATTTCTTCACAATACGATTTTTGTCGGTACCATTGGATTACTGCTAAACTCTGGGGGAGGAGGAGCCCAGAGCTGCAATCAGAAACTGTCACATAGAGGAACAATATCGAAAACAATTCGAAACAGTCATAGGTCAGTTTAAGGTCCAAAGGACAATCTGTGAGGCTATGGGTGTAGTAAGACTTGATATTGTATGAAATGTGATGAAGAGATGCCATTACCAATATGTGATTTGAAGTAATGATACAAAAACCTTTTTGTGAACCTACAGAAATAAGGAAAGTAAATCAAATCCATGTCTGGTCTGGTACCAAACAGCAGTTCATTTGCCTTAATTAAACAAAATATAAACTTAACAAAACTAGGATTTAAGAAATAACTGATCAAAAAATTTGCACATAAATGGGACTCTGAATTGAACCATTATTTATTTTGCTCTTGTTCCAAATGTGAACGTTTTCTCATTAACATAGGCTGATCCTCAACATCTATACACCAAATATCTGGTTGGACAAATCAATCAATAAAAAACAATCTTGGAGTTGAACTGTTGGTCAGACAAAACTTGAACATATGAACGTGTCACCTCGGACACTGTAATACTGATTTCTTTGTTTGTTTGTTTTTCTCATTTACACTAACACAACTTTCATTATGATGGACATAGCATCCTTTTATTTTGACACTCTCTGAATTCATTATGGCTTATTTCTTGGACAGACAGTCGTTATGCCATGAACACAATGCAAACTCCCTTACACTCATAAATGCCCAAACAGAAGAATGAATCGGTTATATCTATGGTTATCTTGTGTGGGATTCACAATATACAGGTAAGAGTGGGCATAAATACTATATGTACCTGGCAATACAACAATGCTGCAGTGCAAAAAATAAATTTGAATACATTGCTTAGTTCAATGTGAATCCGTTAAGGGAAAAATCACTTGAAGAGGGTCAGGAAAATCAGGTATGGATCCTCCCTCTCCACAGGTAGCTCTCCACATTAAAGCCCGAAATGCCCCGCAGGCCTGTCAGCAACCATGGTGTGATGGTGATGTTTAGGCTACTTTCAGTTGTATTTAAGCGTTTATAGCACAGAATAAATCGCCTGCATTAAGCTTTGGAACATGCAAGAGCTACACACCCCTCCGTCCCTGACCTGTTGTTCGGTGACTTACCAGATTTCGGTGGATAACGATACACCGAATTGGACGGAATGTCCACTTCTTCCACGCCTATGTTTTGTCTGCTTGTTAAAGCCCCCATTTCCAGCCAAATGAAGACGACACGGGTGAACGGGCATAACACTTCAGGTTCGCTTTGTTCGCGGCGCCTCCTTATTCCCTCTCATTTAATCCAGTTCGTGCTGCCCTGTCCATTTCTGTTAGGTCCAAGCCCCGCCGTGAATGTGACCGTCCCGGGGATTAGTAGTTGTTTTCTGGCTGCTTATCCCTTGCTGGTCAACAGTGCGTCTCGGTTTTAGACAGAAAACAGCAGTTAATTGTGGTGAAGCGGTATCATGGTGCACCGCAACCGCACGGTCCACCAAAGCCAAATCTCCGTGCCTGCCTGGCTTCACTTCACTTCACAGCCGAGTATTAGTCGTGTTGTGGTCGTCGACATCTCCCGGTCCGCTAGATCTTTGTCTCACCGGTCCTTGGCGTTGCTGGATCGTGTTAGAGAGGTCTGTGGCTCCCCATGACGTCAGCCGGGCACAAATCCGGACCGTGGTTTTTGCGCAGTCCTCTAGTGCCGACCAACCTGCTTTATTACGTGACCTTCCTACGGTAAATGTGCGAGCAGTGCTGACTGCAGTGCAGAGAGGACGCCTCCGAGCCCAAAGTGTTTCATCTCTCCGGATATGAGTGTACATGCATGTCAAAGCTTAACATATTTTGGCTAACATCAGAAATAATCCGCTATGGTAACAGCATGAAGGTAGCTAGCTAGTTGAAGCTGTTTAGGCAACAAATACGGTCACAGAAAGAATGAGAGTTTACCATCTAAGTGCCTAAGCAACAACGCATTTAGTTGTTAAATAAAACACAACCGTAGACGCATAATAAATAACGATTATGGTTTTCATTTAAACTACATTAAACGGACAGTATAACGGTCCAGTCCAACCTGCCGTTAAGCCACTCCTCGACGACAGGGGGCAGTGTAACGGCGTAGTGACGCTGTAGTGAACGGTTGGTGTAACGGAAGTCGAACAGTCAACCAGCCAATCAGAGGAGGCCAACATGGGCGCAAAGAAAGGGGAAAAGGAAGCGCTATTGCCGCCATTTCACGTGAGAGCAGCGCGGTAGGAACGTCGTCCAGGACGAAACGATTAAGAAACCAGCTAGAAATCGAATTAAGGACACCACCCGGATAGTTATAGTTAAAAGGTAAACGTTTCAACAAACGGTACGATCCACCGATTTTCGTCTTAAGTGGCTTTTCTGTTGCTTATAGACGAAGAAAATGAGCTACGGTAGGCCGCCGCCAGACGTTGAGGGGATGACCTCCCTCAAAGTAGACAACCTGACTTATCGAACTTCGCCAGAGACTCTGCGTCGAGTTTTTGAGAAGTACGGCCGCGTGGGAGATGTATATATCCCGCGGGATAGGTACACCAAGGAGAGCCGAGGCTTCGCCTTTGTGCGGTTCCTCGACAAGCGCGACGCCGAAGACGCCATGGACGCTATGGATGGCGCGCTCCTCGACGGGCGGGAGCTCCGGGTGCAGATGGCCCGATACGGACGACCGCCGGACTCCATGTATAGCCGAAGAGGTGCTCCGCCACGCAGATATGGAGGGTACGGGCGCAGAAGCAGGAGGTACTGCTGGTTTGGACGTGCTTAGCGGAAAGACTAGTTCACATTAGTAATAACCAGCAGGGCCGAGCACATGGTATAGGTTACGTTACTATAGGGAAGTTTGCAATAGTTAAAGCTAGTTTGGAAAACTAATGTTGGACGTATAAACCGTAGCTAGATTGTTTTGTCTCTTAATCTAACATTAGATATTATATTCCTGAGCAATTAACAAAGATTTGGATTTATAAAGGTGAGAGGCAGCCAAAATATACATTTTCAAGGTAAACTTTTTTTCGTGAACATTTAAATCCAATCAATCAAATCAACTGCAACTATAGTTGCCATCTATATAGTTTGAGTTGTCAGGTGGTTGAATAATGCATGGTTGTCTTCTTCCATTTAATTTATTGAAGTATTTCTCTCTAATTACAGCCGTTCGGCCAGCCCTCGTCGTCGCAGACGTAGCCGCAGTCGCTCCAGGAGCAGAAGCCGTTCCCGGTCCAGGAGCCGCCATCACTACAGTCGCTCCAGGTCCCGCTCCTACTCCAGATCCAGGTCAAGGTCCAGATCGAAGTCTAAGTCCAAGTCCAAGTCCAGAACCCCCAGGCGAAGCAAGTCAAAGTCCCCCTCGAGATCTCGCTCCCGCTCCAGATCCAAGTCAAGGAGTCGAACCCCGCCTTCCAACAGAGGATCCAAGTCCAAGTCCAGGTCCAAGTCCAGGTCCAGGTCCAAATCCAAGAGCAGGCCTAAGTCGCCAGAGGACAACGGAGCAGAGTCTTAATCCAAACTTGGACGCATTATGACGGTATTCAGGGGAAAGGGTGGATTGATAATTGTTTTGTTATATAGTAGAAGGTCATCAATGGGGTATTCTGAAGTCTTGATGCTTTATAAGTCAGTTGCAAAGAAGCAAAAGTCTGAATGTTTTTAGAAATGCAAATTTGATTGGGGCTTATGTAGACAGCCCTAGTGCTGTGTATGCTTTACCTTGCTTGTATAGTTATTCAAGCTAAAGCTCACACAGACAACGGGAGATTTGGCTTTGACCGATCCACCAGCACATACTTCAAATTGGGTTGATGTGTGTATGGGGTTGGGGGTGGTTACATGGGGTGCTTCACTCAAAACGTTCACCTAAATGTGGAATTCTTTCCTCCAAGCTGCGGAGTCCTGTTTGCAAAGAGTGGAGGAGATGGGGGTGTGGCAGTATGAGAGCAGTTAGTGTGTGTCCCGCCCATGTGACCTGCCTGTTGCTGAGAGCGATGGCAGTTGCTAAGGAGCAGGTCACCGAGGCAGCGGTTGGTTGCTATGGAGCAGGTCGTCATGGCGGTGGTTCGGGCTGTCAGTTGGTGTATGAGGTGGTGTGGTGAGGTACGTTCACAGGGATCACAGGCAGATGCACTGAGCACTGTTTCCACCCGTGCCAGTGGTTTCCTCAGCCTCTCATAAAGGGAATGGATCCCAAGGTTTGTTTTTCAAATATGCCCGAGTGTAAGAGTCTTGTTTTTGGGAATATGGGGCAAAGAAAGGTGTATAAACAAATGTCAAAATTACTGGAAATATTGGGTATAATAAAAAATTGTAGTTATTTTGTTTTTTTTATGTTTTAGTTTTGCCCTTTCCAACTCTGTTCTGTTTTTCCTTCCAGATCTCGGATGATTAAGCCTTTGCTGACGACATCGGGAAAAGTCTCACATTGAGCAAGTGGACTCCACTATTGCCACTGAATGCAGACTGAAAGGTTATTGGAACTTGGTCTAAAATCTTTTAAATGTTTGATTTGACTTCATTTACCTAAACAAATTCTGTAATGTTGGTGTCACCATTGTTTGTAAGGTTGACCACATGGAAAGAGATTTGTAAGGTTTTTTCCTTTCTTTAATTAAATTTTGATTATTATTTTTTTTCTTTTCATTGAATTTGTACTTGGTAATAAATTCTGTTTTGAATTAAAGTAAGCTTCATTTAATCAGGTGCATTGTTTAATACTCTTTCCAGATGAATGTGGAAATGTTTTATTTGCAGTTCATGTTGCTGTTCATGAGTCTTGTTGGACTTTTGAAATTTTTACAGCTTTGTTATGCCACTCTTATTGGAAAACTTGTTTACTTTACAGTGACAAAAGCTAAACATTATTAAATTGCAGTGCCACTTAATTTGTGACTTGCTAATCCAGCAGCTTAGAATTTTCTTTTCTGTCAGTTCTTTTTTTTCTGTCTGGTTAAAGTTGCTTTCCTATGACTCTAACCCTCTTTCTTGTGTATCTTTTGTGCACTAGGCGCAGTTGTGTAGCAGTTGAGTAATGCTGGTTAGCTGTTAAGATGCGGTGCAGTGCGGTGGTGACATGGTGTGGCGTGTTGCGGTGCTGAGTGCCCGGCGCTGTTCCGGGGCTCGACCCTCCGCTGCTGTTTGCTGGTTTGTAAGCTCACAGGTGTGGCAGATCATCCATCCTCTCTTGTCTTGTGACCTGTCCTTCCCTCAATGTGCTATACAGGTTCTCTCCTTCCTTTTCTCTATATTCTCCTTTATCTCCTTTTTCTTCCTCTGTGGTTATCCACTGTTGAAAACTGGTTTTGCTCGCTTTATAAACTGGGTCCAGTGTGGCTCCTAGAGAAGGGTTTAAAGGGCAGTTCTGGCTGCTTCATGAAAATTTTTTGTGTATTGCATTCCTCTGTGAACCTCTCAAATGTCTTGTTAATTGCTTCAGGTGAATGCTAATAAACATCTTTGTTGTACATAAGTTGCCAGCGTGGACTATGTCATGTCTGTCTTATGCTTTTCTCCTTATACCTTTAATGATATATAAATATATAGAATATTTTATCATCACTTTTGCTGTATTGCATAATTTAGCTGCATAAAAAGCAACTCGAGTGAGATCCGTGACAGTTGTGACCAGCATAAACTGTATGAACACAGGTGGAATTAAGACAAACTCGGTGAGATGCTTAAGGTAATGAGGTAAGTACAACCCATGCAAAACTGACTTAGTTTCAGTTGATGGATTTTTTTGTTTGTTTTAGGAATTAAAGTGTAAAATCTGGGGACTCTGGCCTTGAGATGCTATGTTTAGAAAAATGGCCTGATTTGAATACCAGTTTGGGGAAAGTTAGTAATTTAAATACAGGTATGTCATGTCTGTTGATACCGAAATGATTAAATATAACCATATAAAAGGGATAGAGATGGTCTCATGGTTTTGTCATAGTTTATACACAACATGATTCGGTCACTTTGACTTGGGACATACTTGTGTGACACAGTTGTTGAACCTTTATTAGCACCATAAACACTATTTGTCTTGTGTACTTTTTGACTTGAAAATAAATGACTGCCAGTGTACTACAAACTTGCTGTTGAGTGAAGGTTGTAGGCTCACTTGGAAATTTTAAATATTAGTAAATTAACATTTTCTGGGTTTCTAATGAGGACAAAGGGGAATATGTAAGTTTAGGAAATTTTGAAGAGGCAATAGATCTTTATTGAAGTATGCATGAAAGGTAATGAAGTGTAAGTTTAAAGGCTCTAGTAAATGTTGATCTAAGTATTGTCCGAAGTGCCACAATCCCTCCTTATTTCAAACATAGTGGTTGTGCTGGCCATTCATATATCCATTACTTAGTTACCAAGTCCTCCCTACGAGCTTAATAACAAATAGCTAAATTCAAATTTTAAATCAGGCTGAACTATTTAAAACTTAAGAAATGTCTTCGCTAGTAAAAACTTATGTTAGGTTGGTTGCTAAGGAAATACATCAGTAGCTGTTGCAGCATGAAGCGTAGCATAACAAGCTAACAACGTTAATCAAAATTTTAGGCGGCCCCAAAATACATGTTTTTCAAATGCAGATATATTTCTTTTATTTATACACAGCAAAATATGTGTTTCCTTGACTCACATTTAGCTATTAAATGTTATTGGCATATTTTTTTGTAAGTTTTGGTATGTTGTGTTAATATTGTGAAATTAAATTAAACCATTTGACTGACAAATATGCCATTGTTCAGGTCAAATGTGTCAACCATATTCTATAAGATAGTCAGTTGGTCACTAACTGTAACTAGCTAGCACAATAGTTTGCTAAGTTAGCTACAACTGCTGAGAAACATCTGAAGCTTTAGCCTTAGCTGGGGCAGAACAAGCTAGAATAGCATTCTATGACTTTCCTAAGATATAGCATTTTGTTAATTAAATGTTAGCATTTATGTCTAGCTACATTTAGATATGTTGTTACTTTTTGAAAATGAATTAATAAAAAAATAGTGTTAAATATTTAGCATGCTTTGAGTTAAATACCATTTAGAAGTTTTGACACTTGATCAGTTAGCATACAGTTAGCACTTAGTAGATAAATGCTGCAAGTAGTAGTCTTAGCTTCAACAATTTGGATATAACAACTAACGTTAGCTAACGCAAGTATATGTGGTTTTAGTGTTAATTTGACCATGGATGTTCATTCTTGATTTAAGGAATAAAAATGTTCAACAATTAATCTAAGCACAGACTCAGTAAGAGGTCTGTGCTTAGATTAACTGATTAGCGTTAATGTTTCTGTACAAAACACCTTTCCACTGACAGTAAACCCTGCTTGACTTTACCAGCCTGCACCTTCAGTACACGAGTTCTGTCACAAACCATTTCAGTCTCCCGGTTCGTGTGGTACATTCACTGCTGATGGGATTAACGGCACAAGTTAAGAACCGAGGTGAGCACGTTGCAGCGAACCGTGCCAGCCCACCTGATCTGCACTGTCTGGGGATGTAACGGCGCGTTAGTCGAGGGCGGAACCGGGGAGGACGTGACGTCTTAGACACGGTAGATCGGATCGTACAATATCCCGTGAATGCTGCTCCTTAACGCTGATGTTCGGGTAGGGTTGTTACAGGGGAGTGAATGCCGTTAACTAGGCTGAACAGAGAGCGGCACGGCGAACACAAAAGTGCCACTTTACAGGCCTGAAATCAGCCACCGAGCTCCAGAGCCATGGATCTAACTTTTGTATTATCAGCTATCATCTTCACACTTCTCGCTATTGTGGTCGCTACGTCGATATTCAACGGCGTCTCGTCTACAGCCGACTTCGCAAACGCGCGGAGTTATTTCGGACACAGAGGGGACGGTGCATCCGGGGAAACGGATCGATCGGGGCTGAAGCAGAATGGCCATGTACCGGACAAGAAGAAGAAGGCAGTGGACGACTGGTGTGAGATCAGCGGGAGCTCACACGATCACTGGGATGTAGTGAAATCAGTGCTTTCAGTAAGTCTGCAGTCTGATATTTAGTTTACACACCGAGAGTCCTGGTGGTTTGTTTTGTAAAGCATTTGAAATTACGTAAATCTCTCTTAATCTGTTTTACTGACTATCCCCATCCCTCCACTTTGTTTACAAGTCCAGTCAGAGGTGGAGCATTTAAATCCTTTACTTAAATATAAGCAATGCTCTAATGTAAACTTACTTCTTATTGACAAGTAAACTACTGCAAGGGCAGGTTGACAGAGTCATTTTGTGGTGTGCAAAGGAAAAGATTTGGAGGAAATTTTCCCACCAATTCTAACATTTGAGTAAACTGTCCCATAATTTTCCTCACATATTGGTAGTTAGGTATTCAGGTCATTCATTCAAATAAAAGTAACAATACCGTATTACTATTACTGATGTTTTAACATGTAAGCAGCTATTTTAATGTTCCTGCTGATTCATATTACCTTCATTTGAACTGTTTTACAGACTTATCTATAGCAATGCATCATATTTTTAATAAGCTGATACTATGCATTGTATGTGTAGAAGTGCAACAACTTTAATGGATTAATTAATAAGTAAATTAACAGAACACCAATCATCAGTAATTTAGATGACAACTTAAGAAACTTGAAGTAGCATGACAAAGTATTATTTGATTAAGCGAGAACATAATCAATTGTTGCAACTTTATACCTAAGCACCATATGTAAGTAGCTTGATTGTAGTTTCTGTAGATATTACTTAGTCATTTATGTCCACAAAAATACCAGGCAGTGGGGACAGAGAGGGAAACAGTAGGGGGACTTAAACAGCCTAAACCCAACATATCGTCTTTTGTGTCTTTTAGGCTCATGGCTTCCCTCTTTGTTTTTTAAAGTTCACTTCTCCACCACAGCCTAACACACACCACTTTACTCATGTAGCTCCCTGGCAAGATTTTAGTCTCTTAAATACCTGTTCGGATATCTGGCTGTCTGCCCGTAGAGGGACTCTCAAATCACACCCTAGGGAGAAAAGCATGAATTTATAACCTTAACCTTTCAGTCAGTGACACCTGTGTGAAGTGTAGGCCTGATCAGCATCCAGGAGAGGCGAGCAATACAGGTAACACAAGGAGTTAAATTATTTTTTGGAGCTACATACTGTAGCTGTACAGCAGCATTTTGAGCCTGCATGCCGAGGAAGTACACACAGATATTTAAGAGGTAATACGTACACAGTTTATATGTTTTCTGGGGGCTAAGTCCGTAAAAAAATTTTTTACCTGCCAATTCTCTGACAGGAGGAGGCATATCCCAGCCCTCAAACTGAAGAACTGGTGACACAAGTTGAGCACTCCTCCTCCACATCTAGCCTGTCTGTGCCCAGGCCCAGATCTAGGAATATGAGCCTAGAGGGAGACTCGTCATCCGAGACCTCGTCAGTCCGTAGGTCATTCATTGGGCTCTCTGATAAGGACCTACTAAAGTGTGCTTTCTCTTACTCCCAGACTGAAGGAGCCACAGAGAGCCCGGGGATCAACGGTGAGCGATGTTGAAAGTGAAAACACTATGCTTTTTCAAATTGGTGTTCATGTCTAATCGGTGTTTGTTCTCTTTTTGATCAGATCATGCAGAATCAAATGCAAACAATTCCTTGAAGTATGTCCCCGGAAAGGCACGATCCCACCACCTGCAGATGATGTTGTCCAAAGATGAGCTGGAGGAGGAGCAGAGGTCAGTGAAAAAGTATTGGAACCGTATGATAAGGCAGCCGTTATAAAGTGTTTATAATATGTGATCTATGGCATTATGTATGGTTAATACACCATTTACTGATGCTTTGTAGATCAGCTCTAAGAGATTAATAAGAGCAATTTTGTAGATGCCAGGTTGTGGAAAATCCTTCTCTAACGTGACACCAGTTTTGTCCTTTCTCTTAAAGCTCCTAAATTTTCAGGACACACCCCTTCAGTGGACTGTTTGATCGCTGGAGGGGTCTCTCCAGTGAATTAAATTAAAAGCATGCAAAGTATCGGGCTGAAGTAGGGTTTTCCACAACTTAGAAAATGCAGCAGTTCCTCTTATTAATGGATTATAACTGATCTATAAAGCATTACTAAATTTGAATTACATATTATAAATCTGTTATTAAAGGTGCTTTTATAAAAACTGGTCCCCAACTATTTTTAACCCTAATTTTAGATGAAGTACCCTTGTACCCTCCTCTTTTACCTCCATGTAACCCTCCCTACGTCGTCTTCACGTGTGTTTGTGTGTTGTTGGCGCTCCACTCGGAGCCTTCCTCGTTTAGCTCCTGTATCACCACTTGGCTTTAGGCTGGACCAAGTAAGGTGAGATTAAGTCTCTGCCAGGCATTAGCTGAAGGATGAATGACACAAGACTTAAAGAAACTGGAGGAAATGCTTTTCTCACCCCAGTTTAAAAAAGTAAAAAATAGACAGCAGAGGAGTTATTAAAGCATAGTTTGTTTTTTCTATAATGTGTCTGGATACCCTGCTCTTATCATTGCAGGAAATACTTCAACACAGACTTTAACTGTCTGTAAGCCTGTAAAACGAGCAAATATGTGGTAAAGTATAAGTTATTCTCTCCCATTTGTCCCAGGGGAGTCACTTCTTGGCCATTGTATGAAAACGACTCCAGTGTCGTGTTTCAGGCCGATCTTTATCCACAGTTTGAACCTCAGCTGTGGTTTTGACCTCATCAGCTCTTTATCTGCAAGTGGCCATGAAGTGACTGATGTAACTGCAGTGTTGCTTACCTGATCCCACTCGCCCAGCTCCCACCTGCCCCATTATTCCACATTAGACGTGTGATTCACAGGTGTCACAGCAGGTGTTGATTGTGTCTCCAGTTGTCACCTCTGACAGATAAGTGTTAGTTAATCCACCGAAGACTTTCGTCTGTTCTGCCACAAGGAGGAGTCAGTATAACACAACACTGGGACCAGTGCTGAGAAGAGAGTAGCTTCAAAAACTCTTTATGCAAACGGTGAAGGCGACATGTATGTAGGACTATGTGATTGAGAAAACAAATGTGGAATCATGCATGAAGACCATATTAAACATAAAGGGAAGCGTGCAGCCATTAACTATTAAGGATGGAGCCGCACTGGCGACACTAAACATCTCAACATCCTTTCCACATAAATATGGTCAATGTCTCTTTTAACTCCACAGTCATACACTAAGAAATATAATAAAGATAATACTGACTCATAGATGTACGCACAGCACACAAAACTGCATCCTTCATAACCTCTCCATAGCTGTGGTCCTCATACTTTCCTCTGGCTTCGACTGTGCAGAATACTAACAGATTAAATAATTAACGTTACCCACCAGATGGCGCCTTTTCTACAGGAAGGGGCAGAGGTATTATATATATTTTATATTTAATCAGAATACCATGAATAATATAGGATCTGGTTCCTCTTATTTAATGTGGTTGTCAATGGATGAAACTTACAGCAAATAACAAAACTGAGTATAGTCATGATCATTATCACTATTCTGTCCATTCTATGCAGTTTTATTCATTTGTAGTCAAAGCACATACGTCATGAAGCCAATTAATTTGAAAAAAAGACTATTGACTAATTAAACCATAATGAGGGTTTCTTCTGTAAAAACTCTGCAGTGAGTTCAGGATCATTATTATCCAGGGAAATTTCTCTCTCTTAAGATTGGACATAATCTTTTCATTCAATATTTGCAGAGACAAACTTGTATTCATAGTACCATCTGTAAATGTCAGCTTCTCTACATCTTTAGCGCAAATGCAGCTGCACATAATCACACTCCCACCTCTATGTTTTACTGTCATCACTGTGCAGCCAGCGTGACCAGGTCTACACCAAACATGCTGGACCCAATCTGACCCAAACTAGTTTCTTTTGGTTTAATCTGACAAAGTAATGTGATACTCATCTGGCCTTGTCTCTTGGTCTTTAGCAGAGTTTAATCTGCAGAGCAATGTGTTTTTTTTCTTGGACGGTGTCTGAGGCTAGAGACTGACTTCATGCAGTGCCCGTCACACTGTGATCACTTAGTGATTCAGTTTCCACAGCTAATCTACTGAATGTGCCAGGTCAGAAGCACTTACTTGTCTGTTTTTCCACACATAAATTGTGTAAATAGCTAATTGTGCTTGGCATCAGTTTTTAGGCCACTGCACCTTCTGTTATTGATAGTGTGACTCTTCCCGTTCCTCATAACCACTGCTGCAGCTGTGTTTCAGCTTATATTCAGTAACTACTGATGCTCTTGTACCTTCTCCCATCTTTATTAAGTGTCACAATCTGGATTCTTACCTTGCAGTTCCTTACTATGCGCAGTCATGGTACATTAGACACAGTCCAAACCAGCACTGAGAAAGTCAAGGATTTTTTAAAACCTTGTTTAAGTACTAAGCCTTAATTGGAAATCACAGCGGCAATCCCTTAGTTTAGTTTAATTCATTTCAAATGTATTCACATTCACCATATCTACATAACACAATTTAATTTTTATGTTTGAAAAGGAGTAAGCAGAAGTATCAACCTTCTATTAAAGTGATCACAGGTGTGTTCACTTGATTTGAAGTTGTACTTTGGGGCTTGTATTTTCAAAAGTGTCTATCTAGTCTGTTTATTTTTAGTTATATATTACCAGGTTTATGCTTGTCATACAATGCCTACTTATAAGCATTTATTGTTGATTTGACATGGTTGTCTTTGTTTGCACAGATGTGAGTGGTTAGTTTGTACCTGTCTGATCTCTGAGATGATCAGAGTTTACCCATTGTCATCTCATTCCCTTCATCTCTTATTAATAGTAATGACAATGACAAAAAAATATATTGCTTTTTGTATGTATTTAGTGTAGATCAACAGTGTTTTTAGTTTCTTTCACCTCTCAATATTTCTTTGATATTTCTGTTGTTTTGTCAGGGTGCAGCGTGAGCAGCTGGCCACCATCTTCCAGCTGCTGAAAGACAACAAGGAGACGTTTGGAGAGGTGTCCGAGGGAGACATGGCGGAGCAGCTCAGACTCTACTCCATTTAAGACGTCTCTCGGACTCAGCTCTTTGTATTCACAGCACTCACGGTGCACATGAGCTACTGCTTACCGGAGGACTTCTCCAGTACACCAAATACTTAAATAAACTTGCTCACAGTATTTCGATACGGCTGTACAGTACACTCAACAACTACTCGTTTGTGTTTCGATATGACATACTTTTTTGTGCTGTTTTTTTTGCTGCCCCAGCCATCGTCTGTCAAACTACAGTCCACATGAAGACAAAAGAAGCTGGATCTTGTCCAGCCCAGAGCATAATTTTCTAGCTGCTAATATGCAAATAAGAAATAAAATGGATAAAGACTTATTGTTATGGCAATTAGTTTTATATTATAACACTTTAAACAATGTGTTAATTTATGGCAGAACTTTTTAAATTGAATTTTATCTTCATTAAATCTGTAACAGGTATAAATCTGCAACGCTGTTACTGATGCATTACTTTCCCTTTGCTGTGTAATAAACCAGATTATGTATCATTGTGAATGTGTGTAAGAGAGTGTGTGATTTTACTGTGTAAACTATGCAGTAGCCCTGCCCAGTTACCTTTGGTGACAGGCTGTCAAACGCGCCAGGTTGCTTTTCCACCTGGGAACACATTCCAGGAGGTAAAGTCAACGTTTGTCTAAATTTAATTGAAGCTCAAAGCCTCCACATCTCAAGGATGGCAGTACAAAGAGCCAAGACTTTTTCTTTACTTTTTTTAATATTAGTTAGCGTTGTAC
Source organism: Sandelia bainsii (assembly GCA_032362345.1). Taxonomy (NCBI): domain Eukaryota; kingdom Metazoa; phylum Chordata; class Actinopteri; order Anabantiformes; family Anabantidae; genus Sandelia; species Sandelia bainsii. The sequence continues at coordinate 14,607,687 of JAUMHL010000012.1, read as the reverse complement.
TTTTAATTCTCTCATCGGAACATTTGCCGAAAAACATCAGGTAAGTTTTTTTTGCATATTATTTAGATAAATATTAATTATAAAACATAAGTTTGAAGAAGATGTAAGTGCCATGTATTTTATTAAAGTCACCTAAAATGTATTTTGCAAATTCTTTTGATTCAGCTGGACTGCTTTCACAGTGAAAAACAAACAGAGAAGTGCAGGCAGGCTGTTGGGGAGCGACATTATATTCTGGGAGAAAAAGGGAAACTCGACTCCACCACCTGCTGCGCTCAGCACAACATACACTGCAAAAATGGCTCAGTCTACAAAAAGCAATCCAGTGACAAAGTTAAAAACTGATCCAATTAAAACCTCTAGGCCTTTTCGTGGCAGTGAGGCTGAGACTCCAATGCCTGTCCTCTACAAAAAATCATTCAAGAGGTTTCCACAGTGGGATTTTGAAGATGTTTATAACCAGGATGCTCCCCCCAGACAAACTGTAAGAATAATAAAATGGGACAGAAACAATTTAAATGTAGTCTGATAATGTACTTACTTTGGGGATGTACAAACATTTAATTACAAACAGCTACGGTAGGCTTTTTTCATTTGCCTACCTGTTTCATCTACCTTTTCCTATCTCCCAGTTATGCCTGATGTTTGAGACCTTCATTAAGTTAATAGACAGATGAAATAATCTAAATAACAATGTTCTCTGTTTTTCCCGTGTTATAAGATTATTTCACAATTGTCATGTTGTATCTACATTTACAGACCTGTGTCCAGTCCCTGCGAAACTCCGAGGATGAGAGCTTCCAGAAGGCTTTCCTTCCCAACATGCGTTTGTATCTGCATAAGGGGAATATCAACATGAGCGAGTGGAACCGGCTTTCACATTTTAACAACCCTTTTGGTTTTATGGAGTACAAATACAACGGTAATTGTTTGTATATGTCTGATATATGTCTGTGTGGTTGATGGGAAATGTATTGGACATACAGACTATCATGACCTGTTATATGTTTTGTCAACATTGTGGATTGCACAGTAGGTTTTTTCATTAAATAAGGGAGTGTTAAGCCATAACATTACAGATATAGATGAAAACAGTTATGTTGCACAAAGTCAGGTTATTTTGTTATTATGTGTTAATATGGAATTTTTGGTTAAAAAAAAATCTTTGCTTGTCCAGCAGAGAATCATTAACAGTGATTTAAATCCAACATTGGTCACCAGCTTGTGGCTAACGGTGTGTGTCTGCTGTTTGGTGTCTACAATTACACAGTATACAGTGGGGCTTGTAGAGCGTATTTGCTGAAACTATTGTATTAAACTCTGTAAAGCACCTGAATCATCTGAATCTGCAGGTGTGTGAAGGTGTTTTTACATTGCTGTTTGAGACACTGTAATTTTAAACATACTGATTATAACTGATTTAAGTAAAACACACTGGTTAACACCACCTAACAATCCAATAGCAAGATGTGCATGTTCTAGGGTAATAAAATGTTCTTTTTGCAAACTGTTTGGTATGTTAGGACACTTTATGCATTCTTGGTTTGCAGATGTAATGGCTTCAGTGATGCTAATCCCAAAGCCAAATGAGCCACTACTCCTTCCAAAGCCAGGCAGTGGTGGCTGTGTGCACTGTGCTGTCGTGGGCACTGCAGGGATCCTGAATGGCTCTAAAATGGGGAAAGAGATCGACTCACATGATTACGTGTTTCGGTAAGAAAAAGGAAGAAACCTTTATGTTTGTTAGTCGTCACCTGGGAGACTGTAAAGTTCCCAAACAATGTGACAGTTGATGAACTGAAAGGGGTTTTAAAGATCATACATCGCTGTGCTGTTTGTACTGTATTTGCTTAACACTTAGTAGATGTAGATGACAGTTGTGAACACTGGTCATTCCCTCTATTTCCCAAGTTAATATTTACTTATTTACTGTAGAGATTACACCTAGCTATAATCAATTCCAACTGCAAAGAGCATGAGTAATTACTGTGTAGATTGTGGACGGCATAGTTTGTTCGTTAAACATAGGAGTGACTCCAGGATGTTTATATGATTTCTTGAACTTTGTGGATAGTTACTTTAAAAATGATGATGTGAAACTGTTCTAAGACGCCGCCCTTATATTTTATTCACTGAACCTCCACCTCTAGGTTCAGCCCTTTTTCCATTGTTTTATAGTAGTGATTATAAAACAGTAATTTCAGCCTGGTGTCAGTCTGACTGAGTCCTTGTCAGTCATGAACATCAGATCATATAAATATCAAAATATTCCCTCCTTTCTTTTTCAATGTCTGCATTTGGCCAGAGCATGAACAATAATTTTGTATTTAGGTGAGGACACTGACTTCACCACATAATAATAGCTCTTTTTAGTCAATTTCTATTTAAAGCAACAGTAATATCTTTTGTTTTGTTTTAGTATATATATATTGTTTTTGTATTAACAAAACGTCATCTTTAATGTGAAGTGAGCATGAAGTTCCCATGTGTTTAATACTAAAGTAAATATTTTCCAAATGAATAGGCATAATTGCTTCATACACAGCCAAATGTGCCTCATCATAGTAATGAAGACATGATGACAGTTACTCCTTACAAATCATGTTTGTTTGAAGCTCTAATGACGACTGAGAGTGTCTGTGTCCATTTGGAGTTATACCCTCATCGGCCATGACATTAAAAGTACCTGGTGGTTTTATGTAGTGCTGGACAAGTATGGGAAAAATTTATTGCTGGCAATGATCAACAGTTAACAGAATACTGCAGCTCACTGCATAGCCTGACGGAAATGCAAACTAACACACGATTCCATTCACTTCTATTGCGCAAATTGTAGGAGTTGGTTCTCTGAAGTAAACAGCTGATGCAGAAATTTTCCTCGCAGCTACCATTAAACCATCGAAGAAGAAGAGGGAAAAACTAAATTACATTATAAAAAGAGTAGAAAATGTAGAAAATATGGTGAAGTTGAAGTTTCTTTGTGAGAAACCTGAAGACTGAGTAATCACTTTTGAAAACTGCTGCCACATCTTGTACAAACATTTGACTTAATCCATCTTTAGGTGCGGCATAAAATATATGTAAATACAAATATAGCATAACATGAGAGAAAGCATTTACTGTAAACACAGATGATAATATTACCAGGATACTATTGTGTAATATTTCATGTGTCCAGAGGATGTTTATCCAGCTCAGTCTTTTCCCATCTGGCAAGTGGCACAGAGAGAGCTAAACCGCAAGAAGAGTTTGTTTATTCGTTTATTTGACAGGGACAATAAATGAATTTTATTTATTTCATAGTAGTCATTTAATTTATAGTCTTGAGGCCTGGATGCTTATTAACTTTTCCTTTTTTTCTAATGAAAGACTCAGGTGCCACAGTGATTAGATTCTTATGAAACTGTTCTGGCTCAATCGTTAACTTTTACCTCAACATGTCACATTTCTGTGCTGTTACCACAATATTGTCTGTGCAAGATGTAAAAATATACTCCAGCTTTCTGCTCCCATACACACGACTGCCTCTGTGCTGTCTGTGAAAAACTGCAAACAAAGTTGGCCTTACAAAAATTCAAATTTCCTCATGTGGAAATCCAAAAAATATACATATGTGCTGGTATGTGAATTCAACACACGTGAAATGCTGTTTTACATGCAATAAGTAACATCTGCTTGTATGTACACTACCGGTCAAAAGTTTTAGAACACCCCAATTTTTTTACTGCTTTTATGCAGACAGAGGGGGTTGTAAG
>JAUMHL010000012.1:14585108-14598771 GCA_032362345.1 Sandelia bainsii | reverse complement strand
CAAATCTTTCGCCTTTTACTAAAGATTTCCGTGGAGAGGAACAACAAGAGTTTCATCTAATTTTTTGATGCTCTGCTTAACAGCGGGGCTGCCTGTTTTGTCAAAAAAAAGAGTAAATACTCATTGAAGTAGATAACATTTTTACTTTATTTTAGTAAAAGTAAAGACTTTTATTTGTGTTTAATTAGATACACCTAAATTAAGTTGTTTAACACCAGAAGTAACTGTCGAGCCTTCTGTTGTGTAAAAATAGGTTAAGTTTAATTGCTTTTTCAAATTGGTTGTGAAATGTAGTTGTAGTTTTGGTTGTTTTTTTAAGTAGATGCACGTAAATAACGTGGTGACGGAAAATATGGACACCGCTAAATATGAAGTCTCCACTCCCATCATGCCTTGCGTCACACACTTGTGTTACACCATAAGGCGCGTCCGTGATCCTGTTAAAGCGACCGACTGCCTTAATTTTTAAATATACATCACTCTTGTTTCTCTTCAGATCGTACAAATCTGTCGCCTTTTAGAGTTTGATTACGAATCCATCAGTCGGCCGTGTGTATTTCTGTGTAACTTTATATGTTCTCCACGTGACTGTGTGGGTTTTCTCCGGGTACTCCGACTTCTTCCCACCCTCCAAAGACATGCCCATTAGGTTAAGTGGTGCCTTCTAAATTGCCCATAGCTGTGAATGTGAATAGATCTGTTTCTAAATGTCAGCTCTGTGATCAGGGCTTTTCTGGAAAACCCGACAAAATGCAACAATACGTATGTCCAGAAATGGTCTAGATCCAGTATTATCCGTAGTATTTTTCTGTCTATTATATTCACTTATTTCTTCAGCTAGTTGAAGAACATCAGGCACAAATTTCTCCACATGTGTAGAGTGAGAGGTGAACTTACTTACACTTCAAAAGTATCCTCCACATGGGAGAAATCATCTCCACACCTGTGAACTAGTATCTATCTGTCTCCTCCTCTGAGGTCTTTCTCTTTTTCTCCTGCCTGGCAGGATGTCCAATATATTTACTATGGCAAATACTTTTAACTGGTAAAATGTATTAAAACATAAGTTATTTTATCATCTTTTAAGTAATATAGGTTAAACAATCGATTTTCTTGCAAACTCTGAACAGTGTAGTTTTGTATAATATAAAGTTGCTTCGGAAAGTATTTGAACCGTCACTGTTTTGCTGACTTTATTGTTTTGTAATCTAGATATGTTTTTACACATATTTCCAAATGTATAAAAAATCAGAGCTGAAAATATTCAGAACCTTTGTTGTGGCACTCCAAGCTGTGCTCAGGTGCATCCTGTTTGCTTTAATTATCCTTGATATGTGTGGAGTACACAGGTAATAAACTGAATTGACTGGGCAGTGGTTTAGAAGGGAGGACGCCTGCGTATATGAGCTCCCACACTTCTTAAGTACATTTAGTACACCGTCTCAGGCTTACAAAACAGTTGTATTATTGGATTGGATTGTCATATGTGTTGTTTTCTTTATAACTATTCCCATTTTTCAAACTCAGATTTTCTATAATAGTTTTGTGTGATGTGTTTGCAGAAGCTCTTACCACAAGCTGTCGCTGTAATGTTTATAAAATGTCACAAAAGAATACAATTAATGTTATTACAGACATTACAATGACTTGTAGTTGAGGTGTGTTAATCGTTGCTCTAAAAAGTTTGATTTGATTTACAAAGTTTAACAAAGCGGTAATAAAAAATCCTGATAATATTGAATAGGAATTATCCACTCCCGTGATGCTTTGCGTCGCAAACCGGCCGTGATGCACCAGCAGAAATGTACTATTTTACTGCGTGACAAATTTATTTACACACATTGTCAATATCAAGATAATACGGCGGACGCAGATGTTATATGTAAATTATTACACATATAAGTTAATTATATAAAGTTAAAACCACTATGAAGTCCCTATTCCCATCATGCTTTGCGTCACAGCGTAAAAACAGACACAGTTGCAGGAGTGACGTAGGATACGTCTATCCACTCTTGTTTCTCTTTAGATCGTATAACTCTTTCGCCTTTTAATAAAGATTTCCATAGACAAAGTTTAAGTCAGTATTAATCCGTATTTTAATGCCCTGCTCAAGTGTTTGCCTTGCTGATATGTAACGTTATACGACAGACACCTCATCAGTATTCAAATTAACGTTAACGCCTATAAACGTGTACGTCGGTAAATATCTGAAGTAAATAAGTAAAATAAAGTTGATTTGAAAGTGTAGTGGGTAAAGCGAATAATGCGAGGTATTTTAATGGAGCGTTTGAACCTTTGAATCTGGGAAGTGACTATAAAAATCTAAGTACACCTAAATCCAATCCCATCATGCATTGCGCCATACCATGCAAATATTATAATTTCTGATTAAATGTACGTTTTGCATCAAAATATTAAACAATTTACAATACTTAATTTTGTTTATGTTTCCTTATTTTGCTTTTATTCGGTTGAGCAGATAGAGACACCTGAAGTGAACCATCACTTAAAGTAGTATTCTCGTCAGTATGGTCGGTCTCCGGTGTTTGAGTTGTCAGATCACTCTTGTTTCTTTTCAGATCGTATAAATCTTTCGCCTTTTACTAAAGATTTCCGTGGAGAGGAACAATAAGAGTTTTACTCAATTTTTTGATGCCCTGTTAAAACGGGGCTTCCTAATGTTGTCAAAGATAAATGTACGACTTTGAGCCGATGAGTAAGAGAAACTACTCTATCAGACTGAAACAGCAAGCAAATCAGGATAATGGTTAGAAATAGTTGTATTGGAATTATAACAAACATGAGATTATCTGAAATTTAGAGTTTACATATTCTGAAAATTATATACTGTTTAAATGCACTTTAATCATCACACGCTGGCGACATCTTCTGGACGAATCCAGAAGCTGAGGTAGTTATATTTTCTTGCTACCCAGTACATACAGTAATTAGCATTAATATTTTATGGTTTGAAGCCCATGTTGCTTCACCTCTCTAATACGAACACCAGAAGAGGTTTTGCTTGCCTCCTCTTCATACTGACCATAAATAGATCCTTTTCTAAATCCCTTTTAGTGGAAACGATGGAAAACAAAATCCACAGTCTCTGTTCTGTAAAAAATATGTATTCAAATGTACATATAGCTACAATATGAGACATCAGTTGTAGTTCATCAAATCAAATGGATATCTTCCAAATTTAAAATCTTTTTAGCATTAAATTACCTCTTTATGTTTCCATGTGGAACAATGACAACAAAAACAGGGGTTCTGTATGAAAAAGGCTGCAACTTTGTTAGAACTTCATGTGACTAATTTGGAAAGCTGAAGCCTTATATTGGTTGAATTAGTAATACTTCTGTTATTATTGGTTGAATGAGTTCATATGGACATTGTAAACATATCCTTTAAACTATTATATCTTATGCACACAGTACATATTAGTACTAAAAGGAAACTATGTAGTGTTCAAAATATAGGCTGTATTATGTTATATATACAATAACTTCATATTATACTAAATATAAAAATGAGAGTAAAATAAAAAGAACTGAGATCAAAGCAAGAATCAAAACAACGTTTTTGGATATGTGGCTCCCAAAACATGGAACCTTCTGAAAAGTGAGCTACAATCACAGTCATTGGTTTCTGTGGGCAGAATTGCTGCAGGAGCTCTGTGTTTCATCATCCATTTATCAGTATCAGGGTTCAATTGATGCAGTGGCAAATTGCTATTGTTTAGTTTAATTTCATATATACACTGCCATGAATTCTACTATTACAAGGTTTTGTTGAAACGGTCAGAAAAGTGATAATTATATTACTGTATGTAAATAGTAATTTTAGTAATTACATTACTATATGTTTGTTATTGAGGTCATAGTGTTGGAGTTGTACTGGAGTGCATTATAACAAGAGGTGTTTCTAATGTTTTGACCACCCTATTTGCACAAATGAGTGTAAGTAAGGTGGAAAAGTAAAGCTGCTCCCCCACGTGCTCTTACAGCTGGTCTTTTTCCTTCTCGGTTCCTTTACCAGAAGCCTGGGAGCTTGAGTATCTTAGCTATTCCTATAGGACTCCGTTCTTCTGGACAGAGATCTCGAATGTTGTTCCTGGAATCTGCTGGAGCCACTCTCCCAGTTTGGGGGGTACAGCCCCAAGGGTTTCTGATTATGCCAGCCCCTTGGTTATGGTGTTCCATCTTCCATCTTTAGGCTTTGGGTCTTTGCACAGACTCCAGCCTCTATTGATCTTGTACTTAGAGCTTGTTCCTGTGCTGCCATGATTAGTGCCTCTGTGCTGTCTTCCAGTTTTGTCCAGCCATAAGTAGGATTTTTCGATATCAGCCACTTCTTCTTGCTGCCGGTGGTACATGCCGTGCAGGGGTTTGTCCTTACATGATGGTTCCTGTTCTTGCTCCTCTTCCTCTTTGGGTATCTGCTGCCTGAGGTATTCACTAACCACATGATAAGCACAGATGTCAAATAGGCTTAGAAATTAACTTAAAATGTGCTTAAAACAGAGGAAACCAGTAAAGTAATCATTTACCTTTGATTTTGCAAGTGTTTGAAGTCAATGCGAAATACCAAGTTGTTTAATTTAATTTAATTAATTTCATTTAATATGCAAGGAGTCTGGAGCTTTCCCATCTCTGTTCTTGTAGAGCAGATATGTGTCCTGAGATCTAAGATTATGATCTGAAGATAAGGTCTGCGACTTACAAAGATATGAGGACGTTTATGTAGAATGGGATTATGAATCAATAAATACATTCTGCTCAAATGACAAATAGAGAGACATGGTGATCTATCTCTGGAGGTTTTAATTGGTTACCAATCTTAAGAACATCTAAAGACACTTCGCTTAATAGATGTGATGAATAATGTAATAAATAAAAACACAGAGGAGGGTGACTGTACAGTGTGATGGGAGGACTGAGAAGCAGTATATTTAGGCAAAATTAAAGTAATAAAAGAAAAACATACAATGAAATGATGTCAGATAATGGATAATCTTTATCACAGAGCTATGACACAATAATTGTTCAACTTAATATTCAGTTAGTGTTATAGTGGACATTTTGTGGTTGAAAACTGTCCAAAGTATCCCCAAATTATTAGCCTGCCACAATATTTTTTTGCTCAGTTGCTGCATTTTGGTGCATTAATTAATTTATTCTGTTATAAAACTCTAGTGTATAGAAGAACTTTTACTTAAATACAAGTCCTGTAAATGCTGTTTAACAAAATCCAATCGGACTGTTTTGTACTAACTACTCTACCATTAAAGCCTGGAGTATTACTGACAGTACGTCTTCCCATCTCTGTAGAGGACTTCTGGAGCTCTGTTAGAGCTGGGTTGTTGGTCACCTCCCTGACCAAGGCCCTTATTGTCCAATTACTCAGTCTGAGCAGACAGCCAGCTCTAGCAAGTGGTTTTGAATGTCTTCTATTACAGAATTATTGAGGTCACTGTGCCCCTGGGAATTCTGGAAGCTTTAGAAACACTTATGCACTTACCCTGGTTTGTGCCTCACCACAAAATGTGAAAGGTCTAAAGAAACTTCCTTGGATGTCATTGTTTGGTTTTTGTCCTGACATACAGTGTTAACTGTGAGAATTTTCGGTACTTGATTTTTAATAAGTTTCTAAAAACATGTTTTCACTTGTTCATTTTAGATTATTGAGCTTAGATTGATGGTGATTTTTAACATTTGAAATTAATTCCACAACACATTAAAGTGTGAGAAAAGTGAAGCCACTTCATAAAGTTGCCTTACTATTTTCCTGCAGCACCAACATGCAGAAACACGTACACACAAGCTTGAATAGTCGTGAGGAAACTCATTGACCTAATGGCTTCTCTAACCCATAACTCCAACCCTAACCTGAGCCTTAAAGGCAAAACTTAAACCTCAGACATCTCGTAGAAGTTTTGAGGACCAGGCCTGATCACACTGATGGTCCAAAACTAACATTTGGTCGCACACCCACAGTGGTGACCCAGTAGAAGATGACGAGCGTCCAGACCATTAACAGATGATTCCCTGTCCCTTCACCCCGGTTCTCCCCCATCTACTCCCTGTTAAAATGTGACACACATCAGTTGTGTGACAGGTCACGTGATGCCCGTAGTGTTGATCCGGAAGGAGGGAGGGAGATATATCCATGGAGGGGAGGCAGGGAAAGAGGACGAGGAGGGGGTCGCTAATGTTGCCGAGAAACTGTGTCAGGTCAGTCGGAGAAAGCCTGAATCATAGAGGAAGCTGCGCAAGTAGTCTTCAAAATAAAGCTCAGAACAAAAATGCTTTTTTTTGGTCTTTAACCCCAGTTTGTGGCTCTCAGTCATTGGTTACATACCTAGTTATTTTCTTGGTAAACATTCACAACTGTAAACATGAGACTATATAACCTACTGGTATATACATTCTATATTGCAGTAAAGAATGAACACTGAAGGACTTGCCTCCTCTCACTTCCCACTCGTGAATCAACCGTAGTGCAAAAAATGATGCAAAAAGGTCACAAAGGAATGCACAACAACACAAAGAGAAGCAAAATGTGCAATCATGTTTTCTTACAAAACAACGCTGTGTGTGTGTGTGTGTGTGACTTTCCAGTGGAATGTGCCCCTCTGTGCAGGGCGGATTATTGTTACTGTTTTTCTTATTTGTGTTCTTGTGTGTCAATGTTTGGTGTGGGTTATTGTTGCCCTTGTTACATGTGATGGCAGCTAAACGTGCAGCATATGGAGTCCAAGACAAAAGTGCAAGTATTAAACTGAACAACGTTGCCTACTGACAATATTTCTCCTAATTTCCAAATACAACTATTGTTCTTTAGAGTATTACTCTAAAGGAAATGACAGTACACCAAAATAAGAGAAATGATGCAGCAGAACTTGAATAATTCAATTCAATAACTGAAAACAAATCCCCTGTTCACTTTTAAACAAATAATATTTTGACTAAAGAATATTCAGAAATCAGTATTTGGCGGAATAATCCTGATTTGCAAACACAGCTTCCATGCCTTTAGACAGCTTTTCACATTGCTGTTGGGTAACTTCATACCACACTTTTCCTCATTAAATAAGATTTGATTCCTAATCAGTACTTCATAAAGCAGAATGAGGCGTGCTCGTGTAGGAATTTAACAGACATGGAATTGCTGTCATACTCATAGAGATGCTGATTTAAGAATAAATTACAGTGGTCTCTTATGTTTTTTCCGGTGCTGTAGAACAGGTGGCGTCTGTCCATCAATCTACAACATCAGACTTTGCTCTGAAACTGTTTTATTTTGAAACGCCTCACCGGAAGTCTCCTGTTATACTGGTTTCTTGACGCTGGTTTGGAGACTGGTCCAGTTCGCCAGCATTCCTCCTCTCTCTCTCTCAAGCCTGACCGATAGAGACAGAGAAAGAAAGAGGAGGAGGGACAGACCGAGAGAGAGGGAGAGAGGAAACACAAATTATTATTCACAACCGTGTTGGATTGTATGAACCACGGAGTCGACACACACCGGACGCACCGACCCGATCAGGCCACGGGGAAAAGAACCGTGTCGAGACCGCTGCTGTGGAGCTACAACACCGATTTAAAAAAGGACAACAAAAAAAGACGTGATTTCCTATTTTATATTGACGGGATTCAGCGTTGAGGAGCCCGTGTAGCTCTGCTCTGTCGACAACCAGGCTGGATATATTTTTTTTTAATGAGGATTTGCAAGATGGCTGATGACAGCTAGCACCAACAAGGACAGAAAAGCGACGTCCCCTTTAAGATTAGCAGGGTATATTTTTGTATTTTTACTAGTTTAACACATAAGTATGGCTGCTTTAAAAAATAATGACACTATCTTGTACTAGTTTTTAGGACATTTAGTGGCAGCGTAGTGTTTATCTGTACCTGTGCTATGGTAGAAAGTGGTGAGGTGACGTCTGAGGTAATTTACGCGAATTAACCGAGATAAGGAAGTAGATAAATATGTTGTTGGCTAAAGGCTGAGGCCCTATAAGTGATTAAAGTGGAAACTAGAGTACAAAAGAGGCTAGAGCTGATAGAAATAATAAAATAAAAACCTTAGGGTCAGGAGATATTTGATGGATGTGTCGGAGAGAGAGAGAGGGGGGAAGCAAAAGGCTCTGCAACAGCAACCAACATTCCTGCGGATCCTAAAACCCTTTGTTTTGTGCGCAGGAGCTGGACCCGACTATTAAAACGATTAACTATGCAGTAAACAGCCTCGAGACGGTGGCCTCTGCGTGTGATTTTTTTTAATTTATTTTATTTTTTGCGTTTGTCGAGATTGCGAGGCCTTTGTTGTCGACAGAAAACTGGTAGAGAAGAGAAAATCCGAGGCCTTGTGTACAGAAATGCGAGCTGTGCCACATAGCAGGCGATATTCATCAAACAGACATGTCGCTTTTATGGCAAATTGAAAGGCTGGAGGTAGGTGTGTTGCGAATCTGACCTGTAAAACAGTGTTTCTTGTCTATCTGCAACCCGTCGCTGGTTGTGTGGATAATTAAATTGCTGGTGGAGGCTCCTCGGGTACTTATTTGTGATTCAGCGGACAAAAGCGTTGCGCTGCGTTGTGATTATTCAGAGACTCAAGCGTCCTTGAGGTTCTGATAAAACAGATTCAGGTTTTTTTTAAAAGCTCTCTCTCTCTGTGTGTGTGTGTGTGTGTGAATAGCAATCAGGGTGTGGACCGGGGCAGTCCTTTCTCATGCTTTTCATGCTTCGGTTGTTTGCCTGAATTGGTCCACAGTCAATCATAATCCGACGTTGCAAGTGAAGGAAGCTCAAGATAAGGGGCCTGTGCAGGCAGCAGAAAAGGATCAAGTGTCTTTTCATGTAGAGATTGATTCATCTCATTTTCCTATAAGTAATCGCGTAGATATTTAGTTCTCTGTGCCTTGTTTGCATTTAACTGACAGGCTTTTTAGCTCCCTGTAGGCCTATAAACACACAGAGAAGCTGCAAAGGCAGGCCCACGGTGTGTGTGTGAGTGTGAGTGTATGTGAGTGATTTAGAGGAAAGGAAAGCACCGTTTACTGTAATCTGTAAAACGTCAGCCCCTGCTGTGTGTGTGTGTTGAAATCACCAAGGTGTTGTCATCCTTGCCTCAAGCCTTCTCTGATCAATCTTCTGGAATTTGCCTTCATGCTGCAGCAATAAGCAATACTCGTCATCTGTCAGGGAGACTCATCTGATTAGGTCACATAGGGTTGAAACATAGGGACTGATCTTTCAGGGCGGCATCGGGTCTGTTTTTATCTTTTTCACAAGACTCATTTTGGGAGTGTCAGGTTTCCTGTGCTGCGACAGAGGCCTAGAGGTCTGGAAGAAGTGGGTAACAGTTAGTGTTAGTGTATGTCCGCCCGCATCACGATGGCCTCTGACATGGCTGAGACATGGAGGAACTGTTTTGAGGAGGAGCTCATCTGCCCCATCTGCCTGCACGTGTTCTCAGATCCCATCCAGCTGCCCTGCAAGCACAATTTCTGCCGGGGCTGCATCAGCGAGGCCTGGGCCAAAGACTCTTCACTGGCCCGCTGCCCTGAGTGCAATCATGCTTACACGCAGAAGCCCAGCCTGGAGAAGAACCACAAACTGTCCAACATAGTCGAGAAGTACAACGCCCTGAGTGTGGAGAAGGCCACCACTCCGGCACTGCAGTGCATCCTGTGCCGCCGAGGCCCGCCGCTCCCTGCAGTGAAAGTCTGCCTGCGCTGCAATGCCCCGTGCTGCCAGTCCCACGTCCAGACACACCTGCAGCAGCCGTGCTCAGCCCTGGGGCACCTGTTGGTGGAGGCGGAGGCAGTGAAGGCTTGGACCTGCCCTCAGCACGATGAGTACAGGCTGTACCACTGCGAGGCCGAACAGACAGCGGTGTGTCAGTACTGCTGCTTCGCCCGGTGCCACCCCAGCCATGGCCACGCAGTCACTGATGTGGAGCTGCGGCGCAATGACATCAGAGTAAGAAAACTTTAATACTGTACACACATATTAAGCAAGCACACACTTGTTCATGCACTTCTACATTCTGCTTAGGGTGCAGTCGCACTCTCGCATTGTGACAGCAACAAAAACACATAGTTTGACTTTGTCAGCGGCTCATCATGAAAGCGGATGTCAGAGATCTTGCAAGTGGAGCTGAAATGATGTCAACTAATCATTTTTTAAGCAAAAATGGAAAAAAATTCTGTTTCCAGCTTCTCAGATCTAAATGTTTTCAGATTTTCTTACTCTTCAATGAGTGTAAAGTCAATATCTTTGGGGTCTCAACTGTTGGTGAACACAAAACAGGAAATTTTAAGATGCTCTGGAAAACTGAGGATTTCTTTTGCTGTAAAAAACAAATCATTTAATTGAGAAAGAAATCAGTAGATTAATTGATAATGAAAAATCATTAGTTGCAGCCCTCCATGCAAGAATTTGTCAATCAGTGATCAATAAGTGTTGACTCAGTAACCAAATGAGGCTTTGTGCATACATAACAGCAGCACACAAGCTTGTTTATCGACAAACAAACGTCACCAGAACAAATAACATGTTTTCATCATATTCTTTCCCACATTAAATGGAGATTTTTAGTTACAAAGCTTTCATGATCTGTTCACGGTCGTTAATGTACTTACTAAATCTGTTTACGCACTCAAAAACAGAATTTCCCATTTTAAGAAACAATTGCGCTTTGAGTGTTTTCTGCGCTTGTGTTGGAGTCTATCTTGTGCATTTTGCAGTTGTGATCCACTCCCGCGTCCATTCTCATCTGTTGGAATGACAAACAATGCAGCCGAGTGTGGAACAATGAGGGGCCCTCAGTGGGCCTTATCTCCCCAGCACAGGTGCATCCTAGCTCAGGGATCGCCAGTTGTGAGGCGGGGGTGGTAGGGGAGGCGAGGGGAAGGGGGATTAAAGTGATTCGTCACTTGATTCTGCGGTCTGCTTGGGGATTTTTATTAACCTCTTCTCTTTCTGGGGTTTGGTGCTTGCCGCTGTTAGTTTGAGCAGAGGTCGGATTGGTTTTCCTCCCCCTTTCTTTTGGTATTTTTTAAAGGGGTGTGTGACAGGGCAGTTTAGTCAGAGGAAAACCATGGAGGCTTCACTGCCGACTGACTAATGTGGTTCAACCAACACCCTGTTTAGATGTCAACCCTGTCACAGTAGGGTGTATTTCCTCCTGGTAATGCTATGACTCAGCTTTATGTATTGTTGATCGTCACCTCGGGCACAGGAAGGGCCATCGGATGGGACCTGGTCTGAATTCAAAACCCGAAATGTTCACGCCTGCAGCTTTTATTACATTATCTACAATTAGACAGTGTGATAAGTTGAGCCCTGATACAGATATCGGGGTCTTTCTTTGTCAAAATCATGTGTAATATCAGCCGAAGTTACTCTTTTAGCATAAAGAAGTGGGCGATCTTCCTGAAAGATTATCTCACGACCTTTTTAATCACAACCATGACATGATTTTTCTTCTGATTGTGGAAACTTTAAAACTGATCATTGGAATAAAATTGTCAGATTGCCGCTTGTCCCCTAACATGATCACCTACCATCAAAACCATATACAAAAAACATTTTTGATAAGAGTACCTTACATTTGTGAGTTTTGAGGCATATGTATTGAATGAGGCATATTTCACAGTTTAAAAAACAAACTTTAATGGCGATTAGAGCGATAAATAAAGTTAAAGATTAAGATAAAGTATTCATTATATTATTATTTATATTATTAAATCAGAGGGGTCGATATATTGGCTCCTATTGGTTTTAGATAAATGTTGGTAAATAAGTAACAGGCAAATGAGGCAGACGTGCCAAATGTAGGTCATTAAGAGATAGTAACACCATTACGTGGCCACAGCTCTTTTAATTTAGCTAATTGAAGGCATCATCACCCCAGGTAGGGCTGTAATTAATGATAATGTCAACCATCAGGTCATTTAATTTCTATTTCCTCAATTTTTCCAATTTTGTTTTCTCAAGAAACATTTTACAAGCTGGAATCAGCAAATGATTAAATGTAAAAAAAAATTAAAATGAAAAACAATTACAAATATACGCGTCATATTTTGTTTCTGTCATTGACTTTGCTGCAGCTCTAGTGTTTATCATTATCAGTTGAGCTATAATCGCAAAACTGCAGTATTTTTCTACTCACTTTTTTGATTATGTATCGATTTTATAAAATTATATGAAGATGCTGACAAAACTGTCGGCAGTGCTAGTGTATCAGTCAATTTCCTTGTTTTTGTCTAATTGCTTCGTTTCCTGAGCCAACAAACCTGAAAATACTCAATTTACCATCAGACAAGAAAATTAAAACCAACAAATCCTAAAAATTGAGAAGCTGCAATAAGGGAATGTGAAATAATGACCACATTAACCATATATGAACCAGTATCAGCTTATTGTACATCTGTTTACATGTTGGCTGATAAGTAGAAAGAAATTGCAGAACAGAAATGCTGAAGTAGGTTAGAAACAGTGTCACCAGTGCGTAGTTTGTTTTAAAATGTCATATGTTTAGTCACAAAAAATACCTAAGCTTTCCATTTCTAGTGTGTTTTTAATGTGATGTGTATATTAACAGATTTATTTTAAACACCCAAATATTAATATGATCGGTTACAAATCCAGTATCAGTCAGGCTATAATGTTTAATTAAGTCAATATACATTTATAAATCACCTTTTTATTGTTACATAAAGATAGAGATGATGTTTTATATAGCAAATATCACATATATTAAAATAGTTACAACAACTTATTACTCTGTGACATTGATTTTAAACACATCAACTCTAATCCGTAAAGATTT
Organism: Sandelia bainsii; assembly: GCA_032362345.1. NCBI lineage: Eukaryota > Metazoa > Chordata > Actinopteri > Anabantiformes > Anabantidae > Sandelia > Sandelia bainsii. The sequence goes on along the minus strand of JAUMHL010000012.1, from coordinate 14,585,928 downwards.
TTTAGACATGTGGTGGTGGTGACTACTAATGCGTCCTCCATGCTGAATCCACAAACACACCACCCTGCAGCTACTCCCCTGCTCTTCACCTCTGTCACCCCCAGCAACACCACCAAATTCACCTCTCTCACTCACACTAGCCACTCCAGGCAAGGGCTGACCTTCCCCCTGGCTGCGCTCTCCTGCCCTGGTGACTCTGATGGAAAAGACACTGTGGTGAAATGACAGCTAAAGAGCACCCTCCCCCTTTTTATGCCCCCCCTCTCCCTCACCCAAAGATATCCCACACATTCAGTCCTCCCCTCAGGAAGCTTCGGCTTCTTCGACCCTGTTTTTCCCCTGGCTTCTGCTCAGAGCCTAACTCAATCAATCAGCACAACCAGGTCACAGTCCTGTGTTTGTGTGTGAGAGAGAGAGAGAGAGAGATATCTGGGGCAGTGGTTCCCAGCCATGTGCCACTGAGGCCCAGAAGTATGCAGGTTTTTATTTCTATCAAATCAACTGCTGTTTGTTTGGAGTTAGGGCTGCGCGATATGTCGATATTTTAAAATTATCGATATAATTCTAAATGAGATATAAACTGAGACAATATCGTAAAACTCGATAGAGCTCTTTTGCCTCTTTCCTGTTTTGCTCTCTGACAACTCAAAGACAGCTCCGCCCGCCGCACTCCCCCTCTGAACACAACTCATAGCCCCTTCACAGCACTTCAACAGAGCAGCGGAGAAGGAAGAAAGCAGGAAGGGCGGTGAGGAGGAGAGGAGCAGGTTGGTATATGTAGAGGCGGTGGCTCAATCATCTGGAGGTAGTTCGGATTCCA